>JADDOH010004450.1:0-36486 GCA_016648135.1 Agrypnia vestita
TTCACTCAATTCGTGAGGTACCCACCTTTCAAGCTTTTTCACCTTATCAATTTGCTTCAAGTGGATTAAAACAGTTTTATCACTAACACCGCAGTCTGCAGCTAACTCGGATGTGGTTTGCGATGGATCCGCTTCCACAATAGCCTTCAATTCGTCATTATCAACTTTTGGTCTCCGGCCGTCCAAGGGGCTTGTTCTGCAGGTCGAAATTTCCAGAACGAAAACGTTGGAACCAAAAACGCACTGTGTTTTCTTTTGCGGCACCGTCGTCATACACATCATTAATCCTTCGAGCCGTTTCTGCAGCACTGGTGCCACGGTGGAACTCGTACTCGTAAATAACGCGATATTTCAAGTTTTTCATTTTGTAAACTGAGTGACGCAAAGAAAACAACATTGAGGAAAAAACAAATGAATTATAATTTTCAAAACACAAATACATGAGTAAATAGCTGTATAAATTTGGATTTGGAATTCCTAGCCAAAGAGAAGATATTTGAGATCAAATTTGCCAGTACGGCAAAACGCCAATTTCATATGTAAGGACCTAATATGATACTGTTTATTATTGAAAATGGCACTTATGTCTTCTGCAAGATCCTAAAAATAAGTATGCAATGTTTGGGTCATATCGTTCAAGCGATGTAGATTTGTATCGAGAACAGACAGACATATATTTAGTTTTATATATTTGGAGGTTAAAGGTGAACATCGGTAGTCACTAATTTGTGGTGATCGATGAATGAGGCGAAGGTTGCTTTGTGGTCACCATCCGTATTTTACGAGAATTCTCCAAAGTCGTGGAATGTTTGATGCTTTTATTCGCTCGATTAAACAATTACAAGTTATACATAATTAAGATAATAAAGACTGATAAAGACTCGACCGAACAGGGCCTCCGGCCTACGCCGGGGATAGTTGAGAGACTGACATGCCCGTACAGGGCGTTGGCTATTTTTATATGTTTTGGGAACAAATATCTGTGCGTGTGCTGACGATGCTCCGGGCATCGACCTGTGTCGATGTCTCGTGTACACTGCTGTGCTTTTACGCAGCAGACTCTTCACATTTGTGTATGTGTGTGACCTACATAGATTGATTGATGGTTATGTATTTATGGGATGAGACGCCATATATATATATATATATATGGCGTCTCATCCCATAAATACATAACCACCAATCTATGTAGATCACATACATACACAAATGTGGAGAGTCTGCTGCTGTCTGCACTCTTCACATTTGTGTATGTGTGTGACCTACATAGATTGATTGATGGTTATGTATTTATGGGATGAGACGCCATATATATATATATATATATGGCGTCTCATCCCATAAATACATAACCACCAATCTATGTAGATCACATACATACACAAATGTGGAGAGTCTGCTGCGTAAAAGCACAGCAGTGTACACGAGACATCGACACAGGTCGATGCCTAGAGCATCGTCAGCACACGCATACAGCCAGACTTCAAGAAAGATATTTGTTCCCAAAACATATAAAAATATCCAACGCCCTGTACGGGCATGTCAGTCTCTCAACTACCCCCGGCGTAGGCCGGAGACCCTGTTCCGTCGAGTCTTTATCAGTCTTTATTATCTTAATTATGTATAACTTGTAATTGTTGAATCGAGCGAATAAAAGCATCAAACATTCTATATATATGTGTGTGTGTGTGTGTGTGTGTGTGTGTGTGTGTGTGTGTGTATGGATCTACATAGGCTGAAGAATGGTTACCTAAAATGAATAAGTAGGTAAGCCTCGTAAATTATTTGTAACTGAAACAATAGCCTTTGTAGTAAACAAAATTTACCCTAAGGATTGTTCTTTGTAGGGAAAAGAAATTAATGTCAATAATATTAAAATGTAATATAATTCCTTCGAAAAAGGCTCCAATATCCGCGGGGCACAGCCTAAATTTTTAAAATCGCAATAAATCCCACACACATTCGGCACTCAATTGAAATTCTGTAATGCTCGGAAAACATGGTGGAAATTGAATACGCCCATAGCCTCGGGAAAGAAATTCGACCTTTCGGCACATGCCACTTATAACCATTCTGTTCCAAATTACATCTTAATGTTCTTAAAAAAAGAAAATGAATGATATATTCACCAGCCGACGATAATTATTCTTGCTTAGGTTGCTATTGAAAGCCTGTCACAGAGGAAACTGACATTGATGGAGAGACCTCACTCTATTATATCATTTGACGAACTTTTCACCGAAAAAATGAATAAATTCAGCCTTCTGAACTAAGCAGTATTGCTATTTCTGTATCTTGACAGTTATTTCTGTACTGTTCTGAAAATAGCGATAATGGGATGTCACATCTATATGCCAACACTTAATAGATGAAAATTAAAATAAAGAATAAACGAGTCATAGGGATACGTCGGTGGTGTGGTCAGAGGGAGAAAGAAGTACATGACAGTTATCCGTCAAACGTCAAATATATAAATAGAGTCCAACAATATTTCTATTTTCTATGGTCCAACGTAACAATGACAATTTTGCCCTAATTTTACATCAGGGCGCTGTGGGAGAAGAAATTAATAAGTGCATATGAAATCTTTTTTATACAAGCCTTATACAATACCTTCTCTACACAATTACTTTTCTCTAAATTCCAAGTTCCAAAATTAGAGAATGTTTACAAAAAAACGTCAATTATACGACTAATTAAAGAAAACATAACTGCTAAATTTGAAAAAAACACATCATTAAGATTCAAAAATAATTTTAAAATCCCAAAATATAATACCAAACTGTGTCAACAAAACTACATATACTCGGGCATAAAAAACTTCAATAACCTACCTACAGATATTAAGAAAATCGATGACTTACAACAATTAAAGAAAAAAATAAACCAACACTTTAGATCGATACAATTTGACAATGCATAACAAGACATATAGCTAAGGAACAAATAAGTCAAATCCAAAATAAACTAATAAAGTGTAAGCCCCTCACCAAGCACATGAGCAAGTCTCATTTTTGGAGAGGCAAAGCAATAAAATAAAATGTATCTAAGTAGATTGTAATAGACAAATGTATTATGATTTAAATGTAGTTTTAATAATAAATAAATAAAATAAATAAATAAAAATAAAAAAAAGCTTTAAATACAGCATTAGTACTTATTTCATGTAATTTTAGTCGAAACATGGGAATTGTGAGGTTATGTTTGCGGCGGAGGGCAGCTGTCGGACCAGATCGGAGAAATCGGACATCGCAAATAAAGGTTTTTACTTTAAGGGAGATACGTGGAAATATACAAATCTTCTTATTTACGAAAATTTAAATACGACAAACACCAAATACCGACGTATACCTACGCCTCGTTTATTTTTTATTTTAATTTTCCCATTGATATCCCAATATTGCTATTTTCAGAATAGCAAATAGTATCTTTGAAGTATGACAGATCCAGTGATCCATTTTATATCAGCAATTTTAATAAAAATGTTCATTATTAATCATTGCATTATATTTTTTGTATGCGTTTTTCCAAGCATCAATCAGTCAACGTAGTAGAGTAAAACCTACTAACTAGTAGTAGTTTTTATTACTATCTTAGGTTGATAAAATACAGCACATATTATTCAAAGCAATTTTAAAAATTTTAATGTGACATGAACATAAGTTTTAAGTACTTACTAAAAGGTCTATAGACATATACAATTAAACATACAAAACATAAAAAATGCTGATCATTCCCGATAATCTCGTCCGATTTTTCGGTTCGGGATTGATCTCGTAAAATGCCTCGAGATCTCGCGGGATCGGGATTGCATTCCCTAGACACGACACTGGCTTCCCAAAGCAGGGGTTCCGGGTTATTTTTTTAAATAACGGAGAAAAATATCCTACCGTATGTAGTATATCCCAAAGTAATGCGATAGGTAGGACCGATGAATGCGTATGTCGAAGAATGTAGAATTCAGTACATTTTAAATTGGTAATCCTCGGTGACTGCATTAATTTTTTTCTGGATATTGCTGCCTTTGCTTTTATTCCCCACATATGATTTGAATCCCGGTGAGACCACTATGACATGTTTATGTGATTCTCTCGAGCCTGGGTATTTTTATGATGTAGATTCATCGATGAGGACTCGCGGACTATTGCAGCAGTAAAAAAGAATCTACGAAGAACCTACTCTAATTTTTAGTCTACCCTGATGAATCTCAGTCACGGCGGAGGAGCTCCACGGAAAAGGACATAGCGTGGCAATTTATTTTCTCAAAAAATTTTCAATAAAATAATGGTTCAATATGTAGGTACCTAAATAAATTATTTATAGGTACTCGCCTTCTTGTTAAAAAACACACGATTGAAACTTAAATTTGAAGCTCTCGGGGTGGTAACCCCTTAATATGTAAATTCCAATAACCTTTCGACGAGTTCTTCACTCCAGATTTAGGTATTCCCTCAACGATATTAATGACATCGATAACATTTATCCTTTCTCCAAATCCCAGGAGCAAATATAAAACCACTCATAGATCGGAAAAAAAAAAGTTTCGTAAAAAAGAAAGTCGACTCGATCTAAAAGCCTTTATTTATTTTCGGCACTAATGTGTGTTAAAAAATAAAATTCTCGAGGGATACCACTACATACGTGAATATCTTTTCTCAGTTGTTAAGGTACCTATTTGGCAGATTTTCAAATATTTTACATATCACGATTTTTCATTTCGTTACTAAATTACCCATTTTATATTCACAAAGGAATAATTTCAAATACCGCGCGTATGTGAAAAAATTTCGCAACCTATCAGAATTTCGGGATACCTACTGTAACCAACGTTCCCTTATATTTGCGGACTACAAACTCATCTGAGCAGTAAATTTTGTAAAGAAAAAATACGAAAATGTGCACAATTTTTTGAAAGTAAAATGAGTGAAAGAACAACATTTGGCGCACGCAATAAGATGTTGGTTCTGTCCATTATGAAAAACTCGTAATTTAATTTCACATATTTCTTTTTTTGTGCAAATATTTATAAGCGTGCGACCGCACACCTTAAAGGAAACATTAACTGTAACGTTTTATATCTCGTATGAATGAGATTTTTTGAGATTTTTAACTCGAGACAAGCTCTGAGATGCAGATTTTACTCCCATTAGATTCTTTGAAGACCACTCTCGACTTTTATATACGTACACTATGTTGTATACACAGTGTTTCGCCATTGCGCATCTCATATCACACTTATTACGTCACATTTCAGTACAGGGATGCTCGGTTAGTCAGTTGGGTAAATTTTAATCACCCCAGCAGAAGTTGTAAAATACTTGGTTATTTTAATCACCTTTTAGATGTTATTTGCATTTTAAATTGAATTGATTAATTAGTGATAAAAAATTCGTTATTTTCAGCTGGACACCAGAAGAGAGCCCGTCCCTACGGTTTCGGACTCGGAAAGAGATCAAACACGGCACTGGGAGACAAGCGACTCTCTAGAGGATACGAGTTCGGACTGGGTAAGAGAGCGTACGAGTTCGGCTTGGGCAGAAGATCTCCGTACGAGTTCGGCCTCGGCAAGAGATCGCCTTCGTACGAGTTCGGTCTCGGCAAGAGGATGCCTTCGTACGAGTTCGGCCTCGGCAAGAGAATGCCCTCGTACGAGTTCGGGCTCGGAAAGAGAATGCCTTCGTACGAGTTCGGTCTCGGAAAGAGAATGCCTTCGTACGAGTTCGGTCTCGGAAAGAGAATGCCCTCGTACGAGTTCGGTCTCGGCAAGAGAATGCCTTCGTACGAGTTCGGTCTCGGCAAGAGAATGCCTTCGTACGAGTTCGGCCTTGGCAAGAGATCGTCTTCAGACTCTGAATCCGACAAGAGGGCTTCGTACGAGTTTGGATTGGGGAAAAGGGCGTCTTACGAGTTTGGCTTGGGCAAAAAGGCTGTCGCTGGACTGGGCAAGACACTTCCTCTGCGCTTCTACGACTACTACGGACTCGGAAAGAGACAGCGCGACATGAACAGGTTCAACTTTGGCCTCGGCAAGAGATCAGAGGGCCAGGAACAGTCGTCCTCCTCTTAAGGCTCCCCTACACCCACCCACCTCCCCAACCAACCATGTACTACCGATGTACACTACTATATATTATTTTTAATGGTTAAGGGAGAGAAACGTTGTTACATCTAGTCAATTTTGTGAGATACAATTATTACTATTATAAAAGTTACAATAATGAATGCAAATTTTTAACAGGAGACATCTTTAGTCAATTTATTAAAGGTGCTCCCAAACTCCTAAAATTAAACTAGATAATTAATATTGTGTATATTTTAAAATACTTTAAACATCACTTTATGTGTATTTAAAAACAAAATCCAAATAATAATTTGCAAAACTAATCTCTCTAAATACATTGGTCCCCTTTCTGTGTATTTTTTTATTTAAACACTGCATTTATTGTAATATTTAAGCATTGGCTAATTTGTA
Source organism: Agrypnia vestita (assembly GCA_016648135.1). Lineage (NCBI taxonomy): Eukaryota > Metazoa > Arthropoda > Insecta > Trichoptera > Phryganeidae > Agrypnia > Agrypnia vestita. The sequence continues at coordinate 6,473 of JADDOH010004450.1, forward strand.
GCAAACGGTGTTTGTAAATAATTTAGGTATTATTTATATTATTATGTAGATACCAAAACAGGAAGAAAAAAAGCTTTTGAACTTTGGGCATTTTTATTTTTAAAAAATAAACGCTTCAATCAATCATATTGTGATTATTTTTAAATTGTATATTTATTAAATATGTTTAGAGAACTTTATTTGAAATAATATTTTTATAAGTGCTATTTTGATCCTGAGAATTCTATAATTATTATAATCGGAAGTTAAAAATATTGTGTAAAAAAAATTACATTATTTGTTTGTTTTGTAAATGTAATGTAACAGTAGGTATATTTATGGAAATCATTTGTGTACAAATTGAATAAAAGTTAAATACACAACAGCATGAGAAAACGTTAAAACAAAGTTTTAGTTCTCATGTATAAACGCAATATTTACAAATGTATTTTATTCCCTGGTTTTGTTGTCATAACCTTCCTATTCTCAGAGTAATGTAATAAAAACAAAAATAACAAAATACTGATGTACCTATTACAATTGAAAATGATTTATATGCCATTACTGCACAACTATTGGGTAAAGTGGTATTGCACATCTTATATGTAGATATAAAAACATAGAATGCAATTTAACGACAAGTATTTATGAAGACTACATAATAATCTGCTCTAAAGACGAAATACGCGGGACGCACATATATGTAGGTACCTAATTATGCACGCGTTAAAGTTTCTATAGAAAATGCGCCAACCTATTCCGAAAAACACAATATTTTTATTTTTGTGATTGCTACCCCAACACTAAAAAATGTTGTACAGATGCCGGCAAACATGTTGAACATTTTTCGGCGAAGTGGGGGAGAGTTTGCGCATGTACCATTCCACCAACGAGACCCAAAATTTGTCTTCTGCGCATACCCCCACCACGCCGAAAAATGTCCAAGAAGTTTGCCGGCAACTGTAGCTAATTATTGTAATTTATATTTACGACTTTTGCAATTTTAGATGAGAGTTTTGGAAAGTAGTGGTGAATATACACTGCAATCTTTATACTCCACATTCCCATCACTCAACAGTTACGGCATATGAATAATTTAAAATTAAAATAGCTAGGTAGCTATTTTAATTTTAAATTAAAACTAGCACATTAGTATTTTTTAAGACATACATGGATTGTAATGTCGGACCTCCATAAAGTCTGGGTGTTCTTAAAAAAGACTTTTATTTTTATCATTACAATCTGATGTTTGGTCTTAAATATAATTTTTTTATGAATATTATACAAAATAAGTACTAATATTATTTTAAAAGTTGGTAGAAATCACTTTGTTTCATACATATCAATTTCTTCATTGAAAGAGTTAAAATATTAAATTAAATACAACATTTTCATCACAATGATAGATATATTGACATTTGACAGATGCTTTGCCGCTTCTCTATTTTTGAGTGTCGGTATAAAATCACAAAATAACAAAATGTTTATTTTCTGAATAGGTCCAAGAGGTCATGACAAGACTTTAGATGAAGAAATTGGTATATGTTTGTAAAATATACTAATTTCTACCAACTTTTAAAATAATATAGACTTTCATTGCTCTCGTATGTTTACGGCCACGGCGGTTTAATTACGTTAACGTAAACAAATCGCTAGGTCGGCCGCGTTGGCATAACGTTGGACAGGTACCGCCACAATCTTAACAATACTTTGTTCTTTGATCGTATAATATAACCTTATATGGTTGGTGTGGTAAAATCGTTAAGAATATGATGGGTAGGACTCACAGAGCGCATGAATGTAGAACGTGCTGTGAGCCATATTCGTCGATGGACCTCAAAATGAGGGCGACCTCATAGCAGATCCAGACCGACCACAGTATGAGGAGAGATTCGGAGGAGCTGCTACTTCTCGATGGAGCGGAGTTGCCTCGGATGAAGCCCGGTACTGAATTGTATCTGCATCAGGCAAAGGCTCTCAATGGTCCATGGCTTCCCAGTTTCATAATGCAATTACAGTAGGCACAGCTACAAAAAGTATCTAAAGCAAATTACCATACCTTCATATATGGCAGACCAGGTTTTGCACTCAACCTGGCTACGCAGGAATATATGAACTCATTATAATTATTATTAGAATCTCATAGATTATTGGAAACTTGTAGATTGATCATGAGATTTATAGACATATAATAAGGAAAGAAGTACTTCCAGGGAGTGATGGTATTTTAACTGGTGACACAGTAACCGTTATTTGAGATTTGGATTATTTTAGATTGGCAACTGATTTTTTCAATTCAACGGGCAACCATTGCTACTAGACAACAATTATATATTAATTATCAATGATCGTTGCAATCAGATACAACATCCAAATAACTATACCGGTAATAACCAGTTAAAATAACAATTTAACCGACACTACTTCCTGGTAGTCCATAGGTAGAAGTAGTGAAGATCAAAATCGCTATTTTAATCAGTTACACAAGTACCGTTATTTCAAATTTGTATCCGATTGTATATGTAGATTGGTAACCGATTTTTCGCAATTCGATAATAGTTAAATCTCAGTTATTAATCATCGACACAAGTTAATCTATCTCAAATAATGGAAATTGTGTAACCGGTTAATATAATAGACAATCACTAGGAAGACGACACACCAACACACATGTTATACAATAGTGGTCAAGACATGATTGTTTCTTTATATTGCTGTCTTGAGAACAGCCCCGTATGAATGAATAAATTCAGTCTTCTGAACTAAGCAATATTGCTATTTCTGTACCTATCGAGACAGTTATTTCTGTGCTATTCTGAAAATAGCAATATTGGGATGTCGGATCTTTATCCCAACACTTAATAGACGAAAATTAAAATAAAAAATAAACTAGAAGAAGAGAACAACCCCGTATGTCTCGTTATAATTTGAATACAATACACCAAAGACTGGACCCTGCAATGGGATCCGAAACGTCGGCCAGAAAGGTCGTAAAAACGTGTTTATAGGGCTTATGACCTATTGTACGGCTGGCTTAAGTGAACACTTTACACAACGTAACATTCACAATTCCACCCATGATAGGCTACCACATCTATCAAAATTTTGGAATTTGTATATATGTTTAACTTGCACACCTTGTTTTGGACTAACACCACCAGTCGTAAACTTCATACGACATTGTAATAAATTTAAGATAATCGTTTACATTGTAATATTATTGAATAATAAAGATATCTCAACACGCCGTTCAGTCACAAAAGGCCCACAAAGTGGAGCAATTTTCTTCATTTTTAAAACATTGAAGGTTTGGTAATTTATTAATCAATTATTTAATTTAGTTTATGATATTTTAATAAGATATTTGCATTTAAAATATATGTAACCTGATGAATAAATTTTAAAATTAGATATGTCCCTACAAAAATGTGATAATAAACGCAAGAGAAGATATGAGAAAAAATGGTGAAATTTGCTCATTCTGCTAGATGATCGCCTTAAGATAAGGATTATTTAATTAATATTTGTTTCCCAGAATCTTCACGAAAGCCCAGCTTTTTTGCTTGTATGCTGCACGACACTGATTTCAGGTTAGGGGAAGTAGTAAAACAAAAGCGTATGTTCAATATCAATTTATTCATTCACATATTTATGTTTCCTTACGAGTAGGTAGAGCATTTCTAGGGGACAATATCACTGAGCAGTCACTACCTAATCCGTTCACTAATCGTGCGAAGAATCTTCGTTAACAGTGCGGGTCAAGATTTTGTTTCCGGTTTACAAGAAACTCTGCAATGGCAAGCGTTGAAATGTCGAGGTTCCGGCTACGGCACTCCATTTAAAAATTCTAAATTCTACAATATTCTTATAAGAACACCAATCGAGTACATCTGGGTGCACAGAAATGTCATGTTCATGAGAATGAATATTCAAACAGTTATACAAACCTTCAACATGCGTACAATACCGCAATAATAAGTATATAGGCACTTTTTGCTTTTCAATTTAATCAAGCATTTCAGTCGACAGCCTACAATTCAGAAAAGATATTAAACTTCGTGAGAATCATTATACTAATTATGTACATCTCTTGATCAGGCGGTTGCTATCGAAGATCCTTCCACCGGCAGTGAAAATTATACATTTTCCAAGAGAAAATAGATAATCTCGAAATACTGGAATTTCAGTGGTGAAGAAAATAATGATTGTCTATATCAGTGGTTCCCAACCTTTTTGGTGTCGCGGCACACTATTCAATTATAACAAATTTCATGACTGAATAATACTGACGTACCCATCAATTTTACCATCTGGAAAAATAAACAAATCCAAATCTTTGTTATAGAGATTTTTTATAACAGCATAATAATATGTTAAGTAAAGTGAAACTTGTTTTTCTTTATTTTTAATAAATACAAAGACAGTGGTCACACATCCGTTGTAAGTGTCAATAATATTGCGAGAACGCTAAGGACACAGCGAGAGAAATGTGAACTACCTTTCAATCACATTCTCTTCAAATAAATTTGGTTTCGTTTCATATTCCATGTGACTGTGGCTTCGAAGACCGACTGAAGTTACTGTACCGCCGGTCAAAAAAAGTATCACTTCAAAAACTCGGTGAAAAAATAGCGTAACAATTGAGTATTACTTTTTAAGCAAACAAAAGCATAATTTATATTCAGCAGAATAAATTCTACTCGGTAGACGCTTGAATTTTACTGAATACAATGGTTGGGAACCACTGGAGTACATCATAGACAGCGTCATGGTGAAAATGCCAAGAGTAACCTTTGAGAATCCTACCTAACATATCGTTTCTTACAATAGGTACAGCAAAGAACAATAATTAATCTTATATTAAAATTACCACAAGGTACATATTTACAGCTGTTTTCAAAGATGAGAATCCGTCATTACCACCGTCGGATGATCACTCGGGTGCAATATAATACACACATAAAACGGTTTGTTAAATAAAATAATCTATTTTATTTATACAATTCCACAAATACAGGAAACGTATCGAGTGTGATTTGTAATCACAAACACGTTCAATACCTTTCTGAATAATTTTTGATGATGTCATGTTCTCTTCCAGGCTGAAATACTCTCGTGTCCGGGTCGACGTGTGCGAAGAACTAACATCAACAGCACAAAACAAGTTTCTGCTAGTTTTATGACTGACAACTGACATTCGGAACCAAAAAAATATATAATTTTGCAATACATGTATGCCAATAAACAGGTAGCACATGTTTAAATATAAGTATACAAAATGAGTGATTGTAATTACATAAAATATACATTATTCAAGTAATAGCAAATCATTTGAAAGCTAGGTAATATGTAACATTTTGGAAACGTTCAGTATTCTAAAGCAGAAATATGACAAAATGCAAAGAATCAATACACACTGATCAAACATTCATGAGTAGTCATAAATACAACATGTCAATATACATATTATATAACGGAGAATATGTTTTTTGAAGGTCAGGGAAAAGTATGTCAAAAATTTTGTTAAAAAAGTGTGTAACATTTTATTGAATAATAAACAATGAATTATATAGCCATTGTTTATATACCCAAGTGATGATATAACATAAGTGTACCATAGTTCTTTGTATTTAAATATTGTTTATGGAAATCTCTAATACTTTCATAAACCACAGTTAAAAAAAGTAAGTTTACAATCGTAGGTGTTGAAAATTTAAAATATGGTTTAAAATTTCCATAAAACAAAATAACATCATCCGAGATTGATATAAATTTCGGACAATGTTTCAATTCAATGTTATATAAACAAAGACAGTGGTCACACGTCCGTTGTAAGCGTCAATAATATTGCGAGAACGCCAAGAGAAATGTCAACTACCTTTCAATCACATGCCCTGCAGATAAATTTAGTTTCGTTTCATATTCCATGTGACTGTGGCTTTGAAGACCGATTGAAGTGTCCAAAATATGAAACCAACCAAAAATATAATCTTCTGTAGACGATTATAAATAAAGAACCAGAAGAACATATTCTATGCAGAAGTGGTACGATGCATTCATCGGAGATATGTAACAATTTATTTTATTAAATGTCACATATTATTGTAACATGCTTAGCATAAAAATTCAACGCCAAATATTTACATTGGTGTCAGAACTCTACAAGTGCACATGCAAAATTTTGTCCCCAAAATACATACACGGAAAGTAGTGATAAAAGAAAATATAGAGTTAGTGCTGAGTCACTCATTTAAACATTGTATTTTACATTTTTTATGGAAAGAAGTGGGAACCAACCGATATACATTTTTCACCCCTGGCGCAACACTCAACTTTCCTAAAAAACGTTTTCTAGTTAAGAATGCAATACTTTTGTGCATCTTTGCTTTTACCAAATGATCATTTTTGTGTGATTTTTCATTATTGATTGTACAATTGCATTTGAAACATTTTCTTTAAATTCAGCACAAGAAAATTGCTTTTAAAATTTGATTGTTCTGTTGTAAGAAATATGAGAACAATAATGGTATTTGTCATGTTGGTAGGTATACAAGAGTATCACTTTCAATGCGTATAACACTATTTTAATTACAAAAAAAATCCAAACCCCGTAATCACAGAATGCGATTTTGAAAAAAATACTAGTCTTGCGCTCGGGTAAGGTATATTGCTGAGAATTGTCAAGCAACATTCTATGCATGTCTTTTGGATTTAGGGCTATATTTGCCAAACAAGATATATTTGATATAAGTTGTCCAGACTGTGAGTGACCATAGGAGTGACAGAGAATCAAACATTAGTGATGGTTAAACCATTATTTTAATCAGTTACTCGTGGTAGTTATTTAAGATTTGTATCTGATTATATCGATGATCGATGGTAAAGAAGATATCACTGTTGTTTATTACACGTGATTTCCCGTTGAATTGTTCAAAAATCAGTTATTAATCATCGATACAATCACATACGAATCTCAAACAATGGTTATTGTCGAACCGGTCTAAATACCGTCACCATCAAACACATTGGTTTATTCTGGAATGAGATTTTTCTAAAAGGGTCAAATTTATAAAGCAAACTTGAATATACAGGTTATAACAAACTTATTAACCTATTCAGTTAATGTTACCCCATCCCTCAAAAATAGAGAAATGCCAAAACATCTGTCAAGTGTCAATATCTCTATCATTGTGACGAAAATATTGTCTTTAATTTAATATTTTAACTATTTGGATGAAGAAATTAGTAAATGTGTATGAAACAAAGAGAGAAACCAACTTTAAAAATAATATTAATACTTATTTCATATAATATTCATTAAACATTTATATTTTAGACAAAACTTCAGAATGCAATGACTGGTTTGCGTGATGATGGAAATTTATTTGACATTCATGCCCCTTCAACATGTCACATTAATTAGACCGTGTAGATTCACGACTACTCTCCATGGGTGTCTCATCTAAGAATGAAAAATTCATAAATGTAAATTAATTAAGTAATTATACGGGCGTAAATAAATACGTCCCGTCTATTTTTGAGTGTTGGGGTAATAATCAAGGAATAAGGAGGACTGTCATCAATTTAGGTCTCGTTTATTTTTGAGATAACAATCACCAAATTAGCAATGTTGATTGATATTTTCAGAATAGGTTGATTAGTCTAAAATTATTATGGATTAACCGAGTACAGATTTAATCTAGATTCAACTTTTTAATTTTTATCAGAATATTCATCTAATATGGATCATGTTATAATTAGATGAAATTGCGTAAAATTCTGACTTTTAAATATCATAAAATAAGCCTAACACAACATACTGTCCCTTGAACGTGATATAGAGTATGTGTAGAAGTATTACATTGCAACAATCTTTATTTTATAAAAATAAAACATTTTTGACACAAATAAAATTAGTACATTATACTGCATAATATTAAGGATTATTTAAAAAATATAAGAATTGTTTATATTCAAGAACACATTCATATTTGTGAAGTTGTAATTTTTCAGTACAAAGTTCTGTGAAATTAATTAATCAATTAGAAAGACATACAGAAAAATCTAATTCACGAAAAAATATTAGATTACTACTGGGATTCGAACCCAGGTCACCTCCTTTCCGGGGCCGGTGCCCTGACCACTAAGCTATAGCAACCCTCTATGTTTCCGTTAATATATCGACCTTATGTGTAGTTCTTATTTTTATTAATTGAATAATTTTTATTTTTAATAAAAATAAGAACTACATGTAAGGTCAATATATTCAAGGAAATATAGAGGGTTGCTATAGCTTAGTGGTCAGAGCACCGGCCCAGGAAAGGAGGTGACCTGGGTTCGAATCCCAGTAGTAACCTAATATTTTTTAGTGAATTAGATTTTTCTGTATGTCTTTCTAATTAATTAATTAATTTGGTTTTAATAAGAATCGTTATTTATCTGTAAAGATATTCAAAGAATAACAACAGTGAATGATCAAAAAAATAAGACATATATACATATATAATCCATGATTACATCAGACTTCACTTTTAAATACAGCGTGGCCTTAGACAATGTTGATTAAAACATTTGATTCAGAATGTCAGTCCATAATGAGGGGTTCTTTAAAATGTAAATAATATGTATACATTATCTGAAAAATCTACCATAATTGAATTTAATTCATTTTATTATATTACAGAAATATATTACGGATATCAATTCATTTGGGGAACTTGTGTGGTAATACACGTTTGACTTCTCTCTAGATATATAGGTACGCAAAAATTACAATCCACCATACATACGCATGTGAGACACAAATTCTTACAAGTCCCGGAATATAAACATTTTTGAAAGAAAATTCTCCAAAAAAAACATGGGCCATTGAAAGATATATGACGGGTCAAGTCAAAAGTATTCGCAAAAATTCAGATTTTCATAAAAATCCGTTTTAGTTGGTACGATAAAATTGCAAAGTAAAAGATGATTAAGAGATACAGAACTGTGTGTGTGAAGGGCCGTGTGGGTGTGTGTGCGTGGAGCGTATGGTGATGTCTGTCCGGGGTGAATGTTTCAGCATTCGCGGCGCAAGTGTGCAGACATGGTTGACATAATGACACATTCTTATGGGACACCTTAAACGTCCATTTAACCATAGGAATCAAAGTGAATTGAAACAAAAAAGAACCAACACAAGTTTCCCGTTAGCCTAGAAAAAAATATCATTGGAGAACCGTTGTATACACGTTTAAATATGAAGTGATGTCAAATATCACAATTATAAATTGTGAAAATTAAATGTACCCAGGCAGGAGGGTATAGAGTGAATCCGTAAATTCTAATCTACATTAAAATCACAAATTCATATTTTTATGTACAACGTACCTATATTTAGGTACATAATATTTAAAACAATGACAAAATACATAAATAGAACTTACTGGCAAACAAGAAAGTCATGGCAAGTAATGAGATTCATCTTAAACAAGTATAATAATAGTGATGGCGATCTAAAGCTTAAATCTAAAATGTACAAGTGACTGCCGTTAATTCCTACACGACTTTGAACTTTGTAAGCACTTCTTTAAGGTATTAATAAATGACTTATTACTGAAGATGTGTCATGAGAGATCTGGCAAAGTACCAGATCCTGCGTATCAAGGCGAAATTGCGAACGGAAGAGTCCCCGGTAGACGTAGGACTTCCTCGCCGAAGAATCTAGAGCAATATTTCGGGAAGTCTACAGTTCGACTATTTCAAGCTGCCGCAAGCGAAATAATAATGATTTATATTCGAGGATAGACCTGTTAGAAGAACAATGCAAATAAATTATTAATGTGACAAAATATTACGTTATATTAAAATCTGAGTAATATTGTTCACAAATGATATAGTGCGATGGAGCATTGCTAGAAGATTCGCTTATATTGCAGCTAACGAATTTCCACCTGGTCACCGTCTTCCTGGAAGAACGCCTAGGTCTCGATATTCCAAGAGTAGCAGCTTTCTGCTAGAACAGATCAACAGATCTAGAAGTAGAGGAAGAAGAAGAGTAATATGATCATAACTGTGATAGAAATTTATGTATGTCTTTTATTTTCATTTTCATTTTTTTTTCAAATATAAGCTTACGTAAATGTCACGCTTCTCACTACACACGTCTCAATCATAGGTTCCGCGTGACCAAACAGTCTCGGTATCTTTTTTAATTATACTCAATAGACTACGCTATAAGCAGATCTAATTACACCCTTAACTTGTTCATTTTTCATTTTATCATAAATTGTTTTACCACAATTGACCCCAAGCCGCAGCAATTTTGTTAGTTAGCATTTCGCAGATTCAATCATATTGCTCAAATTGTACCGACAAAGATCAGAGTCGTGTGTAGGAACCTTCAGATTTGAGCAGTTCCTCAAAAATGTGTATGAGGCCTTAAAACAAGTAAAGCACCACATTAAATATATCAGAAGACATCTGAAAATGAACGAGATTTCACAGAAATAAAAGAAAATGTCACAAACATTACAATATCAGTCGTGGTAATATATATTAAACGCTCGTCGTGCACCCGAGTTTACACCGGGTCGGGCTAGGTTGGGTCGTGTTCGGTCAGGTCGGGTCGGGAGCGACCCTTAGCACACTTTAATATCAATATTACTTTTGAGCAAATGTGGACAATCCACACGTTGTGATGTGTAAAATGAGATCGTATCGACGGTAAATTGCACTCTTGAGACAAATCGATAAATATTATTTGTGCACAGACAATAAAAATGGCATAGTGTCCTTAATCTTCCACGTGCGTGTGTCGCACGAACTACAAGTGAAGTAAAGTCAATACCGCTCAAAGTAATTATACTAAAATTACAATCTTGATACACCAAAAACATAGTTACTTACATAAAAATATCATAAATCGTTAGTACGGAAAAACGTGGGTCGTACGAGCATACAGTGGAACCTCGATTATCCGTGTTTCAAAATTGGTACATGGATGATTTTTCATCTCTTTCTAATAATCTGAATTCATTTCCAGATCAGAATCGTAACAAGTTAACATCAGTGGTAAGCAGTACACATAAACTTGCATCATGGTTTTACTTATCATGTACAGGATATCTCGTAGGTAGTAGCAAAAACTTCAGGATAATTATGAGTAGAAAACATTCTTTACACGCGACAGTTACGGAGATAAGCGACATCATAGTGATCTTTTTTTTTAAATATATATCTGACAATATTTCTGTATGTAACAATGCTGAGATATAAAATGCATAATTCTAATAGTGGCCGTCACTAACGATGGCTGTTTTCTCGCTGACACACATAAACAGATTTCGTGTTCAATTTAGCAAATTAAGTAGAACGGAAGAAAATTTGAAACTGTGAAATAATTTATTGTTATCGTAGTATTTATATTTTGATATTTCATAAAAAACTGTGGCATGAATATTTGATTTCTTTCCCAAAATATACATTTACAAATAAGTCATGCTTCAATGTTCCCATTGCACGCGCCTGCTATGTACTATAGAATATAGACGTACCACTATAACTTGGCGTGCGAGGGAGGGCATCCCTATCGCGTAACAGAAGTTGTCAGGGTGTAAATTTATTACACAATACATAATGTACAGAATGTCCGGTGACCGGTATCGTATTAAATACAGAAATTTGGTCGGGCAGCACTAAAGAAACCATGCAGTAATGGCGGCCATTCTATCTGTCAAACTGTCAGACGGTAATATCAGTTCATTATTCGCTTTCAGCTTCGCAAAACTTTAATACTTCATTAGCAATTGTTCTTGCACCATCCCGGACTGTTTAGGATGTTTTTTATATAATAATTCAGTGTATATTGGTAATCAAGTAGTCACAGCTCTCGACCAAATACAAAATTGAACTAAATGACAGGGCGAGGGGTTACCGCCGGGTGCAGGCGGGACGGGTTTTAGTTCAAAATTCGCCGCACGCCAAGTTACGTTGGGCAAGCAATAACATGATAAATTCATTTGCATTATTACAAATCACATAAAATTATTGTAAAAATTTGTATTTCTCCAAAGTTTTGATCAATTTATACGACTTGTATTAAAGCGAATAAATTTATAATATTTGATATCTTTAAAGTTTAACCGTTTAAGTGCTGAGAAGCGCTATCGCGCTTCTTCTGCATCATCTCTAAAATTGCATGAAGCGTGACGGCGCTGCTCACATCACTGTGTCTTCGCGCGCGAGTTAGATGGGTAAAAAATATAAACTTGGCGAGTGTCCGCGAAGTTTATATTTAATCAAATTTATAGTTTGTGTGCAGCTATGATGTTTTTCTATTGTACCAATAGAAATTAAAGAAAAATGGCTCAGCACTAAAACAGTTAAAGATTGTCCAATGTTTTATATAAGTCAGAAATATTAAGAAAAAAAAATGCAAAATTTCAAGTCGCTTACATTGATGTTGGGATATTTTTGACTCATAATTTAAGAAGGGATCTACCTGTAAAGAATTGTGCATTAGCTCTGTTACACCTGTATTAGTTGTTTCATTTAATGTGTTAAATATCAAAGAACGTTCTAAAATTGCACTTCACAATAGAATAAGTTGAGTAGCTTGTTGGTCTTGTGGTTAGGACACTCGCCTCGTGATCCAATGGTCGCGGGTTCGAATCTCAGCCCAGACTAGGAAGTTAGTCCTATTTTCATAGCACAAGCGTTTAGCTTAGTTTGAAAATAGTAAGAATATTGATGTGACACGTATTCCGTGTTCGCATCTCTATTTATTTAAAAAATAAATAAAAAATAAAAAATAATAATAAAATATTACTAAATAGCATTATATGTATGTAATCAGCTGTCTTTATTACCTTTTGATGACTTTATTACCTTTTGATGATGATGAGTCACAATGTACCTCAGAAAATCGGGGTTCTACCGTACCAAAAATTATCGTAAAACAATGTGCAGATTATAAATATCTACCGGTGTACCTCATCATAAAAAATATTACATAACAATTTATCAGTACCTATTAACAGAAATAACATATTGCATCTTTTATACGACCAACTTGAGAAATTAAACTTTTCTGTCCTCATCAGAGCATGAAAATAAAAGAAAACATTTTTTGCACCCATTGCCAGATGGTCAACAGCATTAATGAACCACTTCACAAAAAGGGCATTGCTATCGATTTTGACAACACCAATGTATCAATTCCATACATTTAAAAATTCGATAAACATGTATACATATATACAACTACCGCATGTTGCTAAAAAAGTTTCCTCAATCAAAATTTTTAACGAAAATAAATGTGATTTTTTATCAATTACCTAAATATTATACAATAAAATCCAAAAAAATAACCCGCAAGATTAGTATAAAACTACAATGCAATATCGTTGACTCACTTCAAGTATGGGTTCATTAGACTACCGTCAAACTATTCCAGACTGTAGATTAGTTTCACTCATTTGAAAACCATCTTTCCATTTCAATAATATTAAATTACATTATTAATTCAACCAATAGCCAAGATTATCTATTACAATGGGAGCACATTTATAAAATGTTGTTTAATCATATGTAATAAAGTAACCTAAAATACTTAAAATTATTGTTAAATAAATATCAAAAAGAACATATTTACTAATGTCATGTTTGTTTTTATAAGTCTTTGTAAAAATCTACCCCAATCACGCGCACACAAAACAAGTAGAAAAAAAGAGTAACAAAAAAACTCTTTAAGCCGTTGTAAAAAAAAAAACCTTAACATAAATGATTGCATCACCTGATAGGAAAAATTTTGCTAATCTATCTCAAAAAAAAAGTGTAAAAAAATATACTACATACCCGTAACCGCACCAACAAAAAGAAATATATTAACGTGTTCCATACTGACAATGTATGAGGCAAAGTAAAAAAATGCAGAAAGTGTGCATTTTATGATTCTGCAGAGGATCTAGGCCTACCCGAACTCTAATCCCTCGAGCGTGCCAATGGACAAAACGTACACGAGACGAACCACCTATAGCAGACCTCGGGCAAACGTGCATCGGCGCCCGTTCATTATTCTTCCTTTGAACGCCGCACGAGACAGTCGCAATATTGTTTGTATTTCGCGAACTATACCATTGTAACACATTTACGCACCCACTGCATGCCTTCAGCAACCACACATAAGACGCGCCAGGAGATCACTCTTCGACAGATGGGCATCGATCTTCCCACAAACACGCAACCTTAATTTCATTTATACATTCAGAAAATTGCGAAATACATACACGAGGTAAATAAACATCTGCCAATATTCTATTTGTTTACTTTCGTATGGAAACAACACAAAGCGACAATGACTTCATGACATGGACTGGTCGTATCAACTTGGTTCACAGTAATAATTTGTTTAAAGCACAGATTTTGACATTTTCCACCAATCAAACAAGCCATTTGTGTAAAAGTCTATGCTTTAGACAAACTTATAACTGTAAACCATGTTGATACCTAAGAAACGGCTCATAATGGAGATCATTCAAAGACAATTCTCGAGGAAGTGAAGATCCCACATGAATTGTATTACAGTAAAACCTCGTTAATGCGAAATTCAAGGGACCCAAAAAAAACATTTCGAATTACGCGGAGCCCCGTTAATTCGAAATTCAAGGTACAAAAAAAAATTAAACGAGGCAATACAATTGCGAAATTCGCCAAAAATTGTAAAACTTGAGAAAAAAGTCATTAATTTAGTGAATAACGTCTGTATTTTTGCATATTTCAAGAAATCATTTTGAAAATGCAATATTTATTATGCTAATACGAAGACCGCGACATTTATATTACTCAAGTACCCGATATTAATATATTTGTTGTTCTCACTTGCGAAAATATCGAAATATTTTTTTCAATTTTGTCAAATTTAAAAAAAAATCGAATTATGTGAACTAAAACGTATTGCTTTATTGCGCAAGGGGCTAAAAATTATTTCGAATTATGAATTACCGGGGTTTTCTAATTATCGGGGTTAATCTACTATGAAGATAGCATTTTGGGACTTGTGGGTTTAAAAAATTTCGAATTATGGCGAATTTCGTATTATCGGGGTTCGAATTAACGGGGTTTTACAGTATAACCAGCAGGCCCTTTTATGCCTCAGTACAAATATATCTGTCAATAAGAATCGGTATGACATTAATATCATTTGTCACATTAATTTGGATGGATTGTCAGCAATAAACGAACGCATTAAAACATTTTTTATGAATAAAAAATTTTGATTGAGAAATTAATCAGTGTTACGATATTGTAGTGTCGGAATGTACACTTTTATGTAGGATGCCTCAGATTCATCTGATGATCAACTGATTCTATAGTAATTTACTTAGACTCCGAACAATACTTTTTTGTCGGAAGAAGTGGATTTTGCCGCAACTCTAAATAAATTTTGCCGCTAGACATAATAAATTTGTTTTCTATATCTCATAATACATCAGGTTTTGATAAAGTTACTTTTATATTCACAGGACAGATGAAAAGGTGTGCAGGTGATGCATCTTGAGTACGGTTTCTTTGGTTGTGGATAGGGAAAGGCGTTACTAACACTTCAATGTCGAAATATTGACACAGTGCGCACGCAAACTGGCTTAAGATTTTCAGTTTGAACCAAACTATAATCCGGTTGATACAACTGGCCCTAAGTATCATAATTACTACTATGAGATTATCAGCTTATTGTTTAATTTCTCTGTCCAAAATGCTAATGAAAAATAAATACTATTTATCTGTTGTAAAAAAAACATATTAAAAATAATATTCTTTTAATTGTTAACTCCTCGGTTCGCCTTTCAGAATGTTTGACAAAAATTATTATTATCAAATCTTTTAAAAGAAATCAAATTTGGCAATTATCTCGGGGTGCTAAGCATTTTAGATTGATCAAAAGGCTTTAAAGAGTACCTTATCGCAATACTCCTAAAATAATATATAATTTATCTCTCTGCCAAATAAGTCAAAACACAAGGCCAAGTTCTGTGTGGCAGCGACGACTTCAATAACACGTTTGAGCGTGTAAAATACCCGCCAATATATTTTCTAAACAGAGCCAAATGTGACGACGTCTCTTTCCACGCACATGTCTAAGACTAACAGAAATGCACAGAACGAAATACCTGGTGCCTAAATTGTCCCAAACGCTACCTACCCAATGAACATTATCACGACGTGAAATGTGTCAAAAATGGTGATGATACATATGATGTAATAGGTCATAGTTGTGATGCAGTAAGCAGTCTTAAAAATTATTGACAAAGAGATCATTTTCATAAGTGTACTAACATCAGCATTTATCAAATTCCAGGTGACGTCGATGAATATAAACTCTAACGTACATTGTTCACCATTAATCAAAACGGAAACATCTGTAATTTAAAAAATTGCCGATTCATTATCGTCGGTGGGGAGTGTTTTAATGTTTTCTATGAAAACTGATTGAAATACTGAAACATCTCGATAATGTCAGATTCGGATGAATGTTATCGCCTTTTAAAAAGACTTGTATAACTAGATGCGCCGAGGTGGGGAATGGGCAGAGTAGTACAGTCAGGTCAGGTTAGGTGATCAGCCGCGGGGCGTGCAGCCCCTGCACGTGAGGGTCCAGCGGGGGCTGGTGGTGGCGCGGGCTCCAGGGGTCGTGCTCCGGGGGCGCCGTGGGGCTGGAGCCGGCGGAGCCCGTGGAGCCCAGCGAGCTGGTGGAGCCTAGCGTGCCCCAGTCGTGCAGGGTGGCCGAGGTGGCCAGGCGGTGCGTGAGGCGGTGGGCGATGGAGAAGCCTCCGCTGCCCTCCAGCTGGGTCAGGACGATGATCACCTGTCTGCGATCAGATAATGAAAATTGATTATTTTAATTTTTGCTTTTCACACGAAAAGAGAACATGTTTCGGAGACTAAAAAGTTGATACAACTAATTGCTGACGTATTTATAGTTCCGTTAATTAACCTACGTAGCGCAGACAGATCTGTAAGCATTCTCCCATTACTTAATTCTTCCACTTTAAATACAGCCTTCATAATCTTTCAAAATTCTATCTTTTGATATAGAAATGAAGCGAAATATTTATTATGGCTTGGTTTTTATAAGAACTGAAGTTTAAAACTAATTATAGAATATATACCAAGTGCTCAAAGTATTGAATGGAATATGTTACAATAAAAAATTACATGTGATTAAAGTCTCCACCTTCCAAGGTGCTATCTTGTAGGAGTCTATACCTTGGCGAGTTTGTGGTCTTCGCGCTAGATCCCCTACATTATTGGCCTAATAGTGACCCCCTAGCAACACCTGACTGTTCAATATTTGCATTTTCAAACGTTGATCATGAATTCGGATCTCTGGCATTCACATCCGGCCTCAATCCCTCCCTTCATCCTTCCTCGCCTACACTTAGAGAATCGAAAACTATCTGCCGAGCAGTGAAATGTCATTTTCTCGTCATATATATCGATTCTCAAAGTCAACCTTTTCGGAAGAATTTGTTGTCCTATCGCAACTGTGCTCGGATTGAAGAATATGAGACCATCGAATTCGTCGACCATCAGAGTTGCCTCAAATCTGGAGGAAAGGAACATTCGCGGTAGTCATGAGTCGATCTTCTAATATTGTTCCTTTCCATCCCTTAAATTACAGTCCACAATCGTTCCTGTAGTACTCTACACCCTCATTTCTCTTTTTATCCTTCCACAACCCTCCATTCCAGCGATTTGCATCGGGAACACCTGGCACTACTGTGCTAAGTCGCCAGATAAGGAGATGTATCAGTGCGCACCACATTCCGATAAACACATTAAATGTATACACTTACCTGTGCAGTGGAGGTACAGAGTCAATAGTCTTGAGTTCCCCACGAGTCGACACTACGTTGTAGCTCTCTTGGCAGTCACACTTGACGTGGATCCACTTGTTAGAGTGGCGGTTCTCCACCATCACCACCAGGCCCGCCCAACCCTGTGAACAGAAAAAAGTTTAATCACACAACAGATCACAAACATAGTTAACCAAGAGTTTTTTGAAGTACAAAATTATGTATATATTGTCAAAGAATCACAGCCCTTTATATAGAACATGCTATTTCGCGAATGTTCGGATTTGATCTTGTATATTCTAAACCCTTAAAGTAGTTTTCAATGATTGTAAAACACTCCGGACCCACGTATAGCCGTGTAATTACTTGATTATACAGGGTGTCTCATAGCTAGTTATTAGATTCCTGCCTTGATAATGAGTCAAAAATGTAGAAGCAAAAAATAGTTATGGAGATTAAGATTTTGACTATTCCGCTGGGCACTAGTTGGTCTCGGGTGTTTTCGCATATTTTAGCAACGGCAGTCGGTATATGGTTGTCTCTTTTTCTCTTCCTTCTGTCTCAACAATCCTATCTTGCAACAAATACGTAAATATATGCGGTAGTGCAATGCTTATGCAATATTAGATCTGTTAACGTCTCCTTCTCATCTTGAAACAGCGCGATCCAATGACACTATACATCGACATTTGACATTTGGAAAATGGATGTCCAGCCTTAATATTACGAAAGAGTGATACCTTTCTGCATATTTCAACAAATCATTTTGAAACGCAACATTTCTTAGACAACATCCTTAGACACTAAATGTTATAATAACCTTGGTAAGATAATAAGCAGTCATGCCCTGCCGGCCTTCGTGTCGCTGTCCCCGCGCCAGTGTGAGTCCGATGATGGAGTCGGCTAATACGTGCGGGGGAGGTGTGACTCGCTGCAGCAGCAGGCGCTTGGAACTGTGCACGGCCAGCACGTGGCGGGGGAAGCCGCCCGCTCCGCCGCCCTCCAGCCCCGTGTGCCAGTGGTTGAACGCCAGACAGACCACCACATACAGATCGCGTTCCAGCATCTTGTGGCAGCCAACGAATCCTCGGACCTAGTGGAAAGGTGTGGAAATACTTTTTGTCATTTTTGGTCATGATCATGTAGTAAGTGACATTGCATATTGCAACCTAGTGGGTAAATTTGAGGAGTTTTGTCAAAACATTAATTTTTGATGAATATTATACACAAAATAAGTTCAAACATTATTTGAATATGTTTATTCTTTTCTCTTATTATTTTTATTCGAATTACCGAGTTCATTAATTACAATTAACAGTATAAATTCAATCAGTTTCTGTTTACCTTAATTAGTTTATGGTCAGTTATAAAGAAAGTTTGTTAAATGTAGGTATTTGAACATTTTAAACGCAATATGAAAATGTTTATTTACGACGACATTGTCATCGATGATATCATGAAATGTATGATTTATTTTTGTGAAAAAAAAACGTTTTTCCTAATTTAATTATATATAAATCGCCTTTGAATTATATTGAAAATTTTTGCAAAATATTTATTTAGTTAGAAAATCCTTGTTTTTTGAAAATCCAATGCGCGCGCACCTGTCTCTTACTATTGGCCACCAAGCGGCCAGGGTGCGGAGCAGCTCCTGGTCTGGCCCTGAATACGACTACACAGAGATCCAGTTGAGATCGCTGCGCCTTGGCTGAACTTCTGCAATGCATGAAAAAATTGGGGAATTTTAAATTAAAATTTTACATAGCGCTAAAATTTAAACACATTTCAACTTTGTAGCAACTCATAATGAAATACTAGAGACACTTAAGATTTATAAAGCACATCTATTTCATAATGTTTAATTATTTATTTCAATTCAACGGTTAACGCCTTTTACAATAAAAAAATCTTATAGATAAAACGGTGAACAATAATTAAGTAAATATAAACCTACATGCATGAACATACATACGTATATGTACACGCATACACATATTTACTGTAGATTTTGTTGAAATATTTTTCTGTAATAAAATATATTCATGCTATACTGAAAAATAGCCATAGTGTCAAGGGACATAGCTATGGGTGACACATAAAACACTTGAAATTATTTAAAGCTTTCATTAATACGCAAAATCACTGTACGCGAATATAATGGGAGCTAAATTAAAATTAAAAGTTCTTAATAATTTAAGAACTTATTTATTATTAGAAGAAGAAGAATATTAATTCTTAATAATTAAGTTAATACTTTAAATATTTCTAAAATATTTCACACACTAATTATCCACCTTCATAATTCACACTAACTTGTCTCTCATGATGCACATTACTTAAAACTTCTCGCCCACCGGTAGGTACTTTCTTGATTTTACGGTCACTGAAATCACCACGCGCTAGCAATACACATTGCACAATTTTACCTGTCTGTGGATTTCTATGGCATTAATCCGCTATCAACTCTGACACAACTAATTGCGCGTAGCCGGTCCATCCTTTTTTATAGGTAATGTCGCTTTCTCGATGTTTCCAGCGTTTATGAGAATAACCCAGTCAATTCCAGATTCGTGTGGACCATTCTAGAAGCTTCTAGTATCTTCTACTTTTAGTGTAAAAGTTGCAGAGTGCTGTAATATCTTCAATTATATATGATAATATTCAAAACAACATTTTGAAATAAAAAACAAATATTTAACAACATTTAGACGCTATTCAGTAGTGATGCAACGAATACTACTTTTACGAGGACGAATATGGATATCAAGACTACTATTTGATGAATATGAATAATTCAACAATGTAATAAATAATACACCACTGTTCTTTTTTACTAAGAGATTTAATAATTAAAATTTAAGACTGACAAATTTTTGCTCAAAAAGCACATTTCTTATATCCGTTTGTACATTCTCAGCGGTCTTACATAAAAATTACTTTTTCCATGCTTATGAAAGGTCGTATTATTAGATTTAATTTTAAATTATTTTATAAGAGTTATTAACACTTTTACACACAACGGAAATAAAATGGAACGAACAATATGTATTACAAAACAAAAACTACATGAAATGAGCACCTAACCTTATTAATAGACCAACAAAACTAGATGAAAGAACTCGTGTTATGCTGCGAAACAAGTAACAATTGACAACTTGAGAACTCAACAAATCCATTCATTCAATGTTAGGGGAATCCCCGATAACAGGTGCGTAGGTGTGTTCGGAAACACGGTGCACAGCGAAACCGTAATTTGCGTTGCGTTCAGTTATAAATAGTTTTTTTTAATATTTGTGATGATATTCATATTCATATTCGTTGCATCACTACTATTCAATTAACGTTTTGACAAAAAATGCGGCCATTCAATATTATAAACGGAAGCGCATATTTTTCAGCTTACGAGGCTCTCTTTCTAAAATGCAAAGTGCAAACTAGAGCCCCACCTCTGCCCCTCCTGAAAGAGCGTGAAGTCGGCCTCGGTGGGCTGCAGCACGGTGAGCAGCAGGCAGGACAGGTGGCGGGGCGCGGCCAGGGGGGGCAGGATCCCCGACAGGCGCACCTCGTGCCAGCCCACCCGCACCTTGCAGATGTCTATACAGTCAAAGTACCTGCGCGGGAAACAATTACAATTAGATCAAAAAAATTTAAAATATCCCCTCAAAGGGCTTGTGATGATTTTTACTTGACGCTACGAGTTAGAGCATGACCACAATAACTTGGGGTGCGGCGACTTTGGAACTAAAATCCGGCGGTAACCCCTCGCCCTGTCATTCAGTTCAGTTTCAGAGCTGTGACATCTTGATTACCAATATACACTGCATTATTATGTCCAAAACATCCTAAACAGTCCGGGATGGTGCAAGAACAATTACCAATGAAATATTAATGAGCCTGGGGCCGCGTCGCATATATGCGACAGGCACAAAATAAATTATTTATCGACGGCCGCGTATCGAATTTGAAAAACATAATTTTTTCCCAATAGAGAAATCCTGTTGTGACCCGTCGTTCCATTTTCAACTCAAAAACATCACGGATTATATTTTAAATCAACAACCAAAACAGAAGTTTTTCTGCCGTCAAAATCATATAGAATTGTTATAGATGGCGCCCCGATCGCGTGTTGTGCAATCGAAATTCAAATATTCCATCGTCAAGGTCACGCGCAATGTGCGCGGGAAATACGATTTATTTTTTTCGATTTTCGATTTATTTGTACACATATATACAAATATATACAATATGTTTTGCGATATTTGTCAGTTTTTGTTAGTTTATGATTCAATTGAATACTAATAGTGATTTATTAACAAAAATACACGCAATTTTGTTGCGTGTATTTGAAATATGTGTGTGTGAAAGTGTATCATATTTATGTGTTATGAGTGCGATGTCCCGTCGTGTGCCGTGCCGTGCAACAAAATATACCGCACAGAAGAAGATTATTATTATTAACTTGTTGAGGGCCTAAAAATTCCAAAGCAATATATAGGCAAGGGCCGTAAATTTTCGGAATTTTTTGTGATTTTTCTTTTTACGAAAAAACCATGAAAACATGCGTAAATTAAAAAAAAAACACACACATTCATATTATTTTATCGTAAGTGTCGAAATGCAATGATTTTTTTATCAAAAAATTTAAAAAAATAATCTTTTTTTGAATTCCGATAATGTTGCCAACCCGACATTTTCCGATTACATACACTACTATTATTATTTGATATCCTACCTAAAAATTTTCTTCTGTGTGGTATATTTTGTCGCACGGCACGGCACACAACGGAACATCACACTCAAAACACATATAACATGTTTCCTTCCGTTGCTTTCGTGCCGCGCACACAAAACACTACGCCATTGTTTCACTTTAAATTTTGAAGCATATGATCCACATTTAACACACACATTTCTCAAATAAACGCAACATAAATAATGTATTTTTGTTAATAAATCACTGTTTGTATCAAATTGCACCATAAACCAAGAAATATCGCGAATATATGTATATATTATCCGCGCGTAGATCCGTGTTCCAACTGTGATTGCTGGGCGCGAACTGAAGAAATAAAAAACCCTTCCTATCGACATAGCAACGGAATCACGTGATTTTTGCATGTACCATACACGTGAACGTCTTTCGCGCGCTGGGCACATGACGACGGAATAGATCGACACGGCGACAGACACGTGATTTTTGCATGTACCACGCATGTGTCTTTCGCGTACTAAGGACGTGACGACGACGGAATATTATTTCATTATATAATTTTCGATCGTACAACATGAGTTTAGGGCGACATCTATAACTTTTCTATACGATTTTGACGACCGAAAAACTTCTACTTTGAGTGTTGATTTAAGCTATAATCGGCCATGTTTTTGAGTCGAAAATGGAACGACAGGTCACAACAGGATTTCTCTATTGGGAAAAAATTACGTTTTTCAAATTCGATACGCGGCCGTCGATAAATAATTTATTTTGTGCCTGTCGGATATATCCGACGCGGCCCCTGGGGACAGTCGCGCTCCGTCGGATATATGCGACGCGGCCCCAGGCTCATTAATAGTAGTGTTGTCTGTAATAAACAAATAAAAAATTATTATTATTTTTCAGAAAATGTTGCGCTGGCAACATTATGGAAATTCAAAAAAAGATTAATTTTTTTACTTAAATGATAAAAAAAATCATAGCATTTCGACACTACGATAAAATAATATGAATGTGTGTTTTTTTTTTAATATACGCACGTTTTCATGGTTTTTTCGTAAAAAGAAAAATCACAAAAAATTCAGAAAATTTCCGGCCCTCAACAAGTTAAATTAACTTGACTTATTTTTCTCTAACCCACACTAATATGTATTACAATTTTCCTGGTCTCGCAGGCTGTCTGACGGAATATAACCCCCTGGCCCCTGATATATGGGCAAGAGGCGGGAGGTTCTCCGCCCCTCCCCCTCCTCCGCCACCACCACCACCTCAGCCTCACCACCTGCAGAGAGAACTCATCCCCATACCTACAGTCAGGTAACAAGCAAATAAAAATATATTCAACCTTATTTATTTTCACTTTTTTCTAATTTTCCTTTCGGCTTAGCTTTTGATTAAAATAGTTTTATTTTACCCACTTTTATAAGATTTTTATCATTAATGGAATAGCAGTAAAAACTGGCAGGACTATAACATTCAAAAGACGCTAGTGTGGGTGTATATAAAGAGGCGATGCACACTCATGTTAAGAATGCAACAAGAAAATTTTTTCTGTCTGTAAATGAAAATCGTTTGTGCAAATTTATAGCTACCAGCGCCGCAGAGACCACATGAAAATATTTGTTGTTAAAAAGAGGTTGCTCAAGGTGTTTGAAATTCACATGAATCATTTGACGGTTAGACTTAACCACCATTCAGTATGTTTAAATGGTGTGATTCTTTTCACATACTTTTCTTGTCGATAACATTTTTGTTTCAATTCTTCAATTCAATTTAGGGGTTACGTGTAGTCAGAGGCGCAAAAAAATAGACATTTTCAAAATTTTTTTTTGAACTGTTGTTTAATGTTTTGATTCAATTCATAATACCAACGTTTTACACTATATTTTAAGTAACTATACCGAAAATTTCAAATAAAATTATTAATACTGGACTACGATAGAATCTCGTTTCTTGACCCCTGTTTTGCAAGTAGTGCCTCGCGATGTCCATCAGTGCTTCTTAGTGGTTTATCTAAATTTAATGAAACAAAAAGAAATTAGTAGTTTAATAATGCTTAATTGAAGTTTTTTTATTTTTTTTCAAATTTAGCAAAATGGCGGTCTTTGAAAGCTTAATTATGAATTTTGAGGGAAAAAATCACTCATTTATTATTTATAAAAAAAAAAATTTAGTAAAAAAAAATCCTTCGATTAAGCTCAAGTTTTTAGTGCTTAAAATATGATGTTTAAATTTCATTTAAATCTGTTGAGTAGTTTTTAAAATATCGTGGACACCGTTTTTGAAAACGTTGTTTTGAGAAAAACGCGTTTAAAGTTTTATGCATAAATAATTAATACAAATACAATTTAAAGAATTACTTTCGTAGAGTCGTCTATTTCTGGTACATATAATACATCTTCTGCCGATGTGTAAGCCTCCAAGATGCCGAGTTTTTTTAATCTACGTCTCATTTTGCCTTCTCGAGTGACCTGATTTGCACGTTGGTCAGCAATCTTTATGCGCTCTATATCGAGTTTTTCAGCATACCGGTGTGAATTAGGTCCATAATGTAATCCTATGCATTGGCAATCATTAATATTCCTTGCATACCTTCATGACGTCTCATTATTAATTTTTGAAAATGATTATAATACACGCACAACTACCTATCGACTGCTGGGTTTCACTGCCACTGAAGTA
This sequence comes from Agrypnia vestita, assembly GCA_016648135.1. Taxonomy (NCBI): domain Eukaryota; kingdom Metazoa; phylum Arthropoda; class Insecta; order Trichoptera; family Phryganeidae; genus Agrypnia; species Agrypnia vestita. Next base: position 31,679 of record JADDOH010004450.1, read on the forward strand.
CTAACACTAAATCAAATTTCCATTAGCCTAAAGGGTCTTATGTCTAAAAGTAGAAGTATAAAAGAAGTTTCGTACATTATTCTTAGAATTAAACAGGTAAAAATCGCGTTCCGCAGCAGTCGCGCCATTTGTCAGCCTGGCCGGCTCTAGTAGCGTCCGCGTATCAGTACGGGCGCGGCAGCGGAGGGCCCCCTACAGTTATCGTTGGATATCTTTAAAACTAATAACCGGATCGGGTTGATATTTTCACACAATATTTTTGAAACATTTTGCTTTAAGAAAATACCAAAAAAAAAATTCGATTTTTTAAAAATCCTGACTACACGTAACCCCTTAATTCAATAAATAATATGTACATGACAAATTTTAATTCATTTAAGTAATTCTCACATATGCTCTCTCTGTATATTAAATTCTAAATATACAGGGTGTACCAGAGCTAGCAGCAGAAACTTGGCCGGTAGATTCCTGACTATGTTATGAGTCCACCATGACCTAATATCAATAGTTATGGAGATATGCAATATCAAAGTTTGCATTTTTTTTCAATATTTCTGACTTATTTTTTGTAAAAAGTTGTACAGTAACTTATATTGATTATGAAAAATTAATTTGCTTCAATAAGACTTAAATAATATTATAAAAACCTTGTAAAAAATAACTTTTTTCAATTTTTGCAAAGTTTTTATCATTTTATTCGACTTGTATTAAAGCGAATGAATTTTTCATAATCGACATAAGTTACTGTAATGATAGTTCAACTTTTTGCAAAAAATAAGTAAGGAATATTGAAAAAGAAATGCAAACTTTGATATTGCATATCTCCTTATTGCATAACTATTGATATTAGGTCATGGTTGCTTGAACATTTTAGACTCACAATATAGTCAGGAATCTACCTGCCAAGTTTCTGCTACACCTGTACACTGGTACACCCTGTATACAAAGAACACATACAAGATTAAGAGCATTTACAAGAACTTTTGTCGAAGAAGTGTTGGAGAATCCTGCTTCGGAAAACCTCTTCGAAGACATGGAAGAGATTAATAAGAAATGTGATATTATTCAGCATAGCGGTAGCTCTTCCAACAAGCATATGCATTTATCAACATTACTCCTTCCCGTAATGACAATATTAGTAATGTTATCGCCAATTGCTTGCTCTTTGGCCCTGCTGGCGGCTATTACGTGCTGCTGTAATTTTTCATTTCTAAATTTATCAACCTATATACAAGAAATATGTATGTGTGAGTACATACATGCCTATTGTATTTATGGCAGCTTTTAGATTATGACATGTTTACCTATATAGGGTTACAAAATTTCAAAAATTTACTTCATTCTCCTTATTTTGAACACAAATAGTATTTATATGAAATCTAATTTGCCACGTGCATTAAATGAAATAAAAATATTTTAGCAGGGTAGAGGAGATGAGGCCAAACAACATGAACCCGATGATACCTGGCGTGCCCGTTAAGGGCGGCGCTCCCATGATGTCGGTGCGGCCGCCCATGGTCCCGCCGTCTGCACAGTTCCCCACGCAGAATCAGCACACTGGTCCACCCCCCAACAACAACTATGCTAGGCGAGGTGAGATTATGAATCATTTTTATTTAGAATGCGGTATAACCTCAGTAAATCCAGTTTCCCGCAATTTACGCGGAATAATTTTTTTCACTTCCCCGGTTTTACACCGAATTATTTAGAAAATTCAATATGTCAACTCCAAATTCAATGAAATTTACGAGCGAAATTATGAATTTTACTTTTTCTTTCCAAGAACTCAATACGCCAACGTTAGATGAATTTTCAACGCGGCAGTTACAATCTTGTGTGTTTGGGCTCCGGCTTGAGCGCGTATAAATTATGTTAGTAATGAAGTAACGTAAAAAGGGACACACCAATTAGTGTATGTAAATGTTTTTAACGCTTGAATATTGCTCTTTTTTACTAATTGTACTCTTTTTACCATCAGCAATTCGAGCGCGCGAAAATCGTAACGACGCTTCTATGTTCCGTGAACGGCGCAGTAGCGGTTTTCACTCGCATTTTGGCGCGATCTAAATAACAGCCGCCGCGATGTATTAACTTATGAATCGTTTTTTAAAGTATTTCGTTAGTTTGTATTGTTAAATTCACATTTCATTTTGTTTTACGCACTTTCTTGAAATTTTTTTTCTTAAATCATTATAAAATGCATCATGATTTTAAAATGAAATTTGACGGCCGAGTTTAGAGCATCTGCCATTTTTTTTAACAGAATACGAAATTGAAGATACCTATGGGCGCTATAAAAAAATAATCGGCCTCTAAAATTTAGCGATTTACCTAGAGAATAAGGGCCCAAATGTTGACCTGAATCAAATAGAGGATTGGAGGCAAACTGATGTACATGAACTGATACAAAAATACATTTACAACGCTGTTGAAACAGGGTTATTTTTTTTAGCAATAGCAACATAAAAAAATAGTAACTAGTTAAAAAGTAATCTAAAAGATAATGTACATTTTTGAAAATAACATATGTAATATGAAATTATTTTAAGCATTAATTGTTTTTACTTCCATCGAAAGCTCATTTTTGTATACAATTTTCATTTCCTCACTTTTACATTTTCCTCAGTTCTACACCAATCTTTTTTGTTCCCTGGAGAAGTGTAAAAACGAAGTTTTACTGTACTTACTTACCATCATGCCATTTCATCGGGGGGTTAGGCAGAGGATAGACACACAACTCTTCTGTCCTGACACACAATTCTCGCCTCATCCGCATTCATACACTGACGATTATTGAGGCTTCTAATGGGACCATCTACCAGTATCCGGTTAATCTGGTCATGCCACGTCTTCCGTGATTACCCTCTCTTTCTGGCGCCGTCAACACTTGTGTTATATATCTTTCTTAACAATCTTTCCTCATTCATTCACTCAACATGTCCAAACCATCTGAGCGACCCTTTTTTAATTCTATTAATTATGCTAAGATCAGCTTTACATTCATTTCTAATATCTTCATTTTTTACTATATCATAAATGGATTTTCACACGTACGTCTAAGTGATCTCCTACTATAAAATTTATTTTATAATTCGATGGCATTATTCGAATTCAAAATATTTTTGCACCTTACCCAAAATGACAATGCATTAAAATAATTTAAAATCAAAATTATGTTGTTGAAAAAAATTTACATGTACATAGCCTTGTGTTTTATTACATAACATAACTCTGAAAATATTCCCGCCTTCAATTTTAACTTTGACGGCTTCCATAAATGATGTCTCACGGTTCTCGTGTAATTCTAATCTTAGCACAAGGTGTCACACCATGCCAGTTAGCTTCCCAATAATTTTTTTCCGTTTTGAATTTAGGGCATTCAACCCCAACAAATAAAAATTATTATGAAAATCTGACCTCATACCCTAATGTAAAATTTAGCCAAAACTTCTACGCGAAGAAACCCCCTTCTGTTTTATTAATAATTTCAATTAATAAAAATACATTAAGCTTCCTTATGAACAAATTCATTTTTTAAAAGACTCCTCTATCATCCCTGTCACTGACCCTTACAATTCTGCCGACCCTTTCCCCCCTCTAAACCTGTGACATTATTTATGGAAGCAGCCTTATCCATCTAGTATCTTCTTCTTATAGTGCCATCCCCTATCGGTGATCGGCGATCATTCTAGCGATTACGACTTTATTTACCGCACGGAACAACTCAGTCGATTTACACTTATATCAGTCCCTCAAGTTATGTAGCCATGAGATGCAGCGTTTTACTATTTTTATTTACCACTTATTTTCCCCTAGATGATGAGTAGACCATATTTTGATCCTCATAATATGTCTGAGATACCCAAGCTTTTTTTGTCTTGATAGTCCGCAGCTCTTCTCGGTCTTTTTCAATATGCATCTATAGAGCCACATTTCAAATGCCTCGACTTTGCAGATTAGTTATTGGTTTAGTGTCCTCGCTTCCACTCCACGTAAGAGAATGGCAAAAATATAACACAGAACCATACGCATTTTAAGTTGCAGGCTTAGATCACAGTTAGAAAATAACAGTCTCATTCTGAGAAATGCATTTTTTGCTATCCCTTTTGAGCTTTTACTTCTTGAGATGGATCCCAGTTCTCATTCACCCACACACCTAAGTACTTGTATCGCGTGACTCTTTCTATTGGTTCATTTTTTTATGGTTATATTTGACATTGGAAATGACCTTTTTGACTTTATAAAAAAACTTGTTTTGCGAGTGTTGATCTTCAGGCCATACATACTTGTGAATTTAATAAATCATTATTTTGGTGGTTATAGACTGGTTCCTTACACTCATACCATTTTAAATAATTATCTAAATAACAATTGACATCCCACAGTTGTAGAAATACAGTCGAACTCGGTTATAACGAGCTTGAGTATAAGATCTCGGCCATAATGAGCAAAACTGTGAATTAATTTTTATTTGCGCATATTCCCATACAATCGTTTTCGGTTATAAGGAGCGCGATTCTTGGATATACGGAGCAAATTTCAGAAACTGCATACATTTTGCTTGAGTTACAGAAAAAAAAAAACAAATACATACTCATAACAATGAACTTTTCTTTTAAAGCGGCTCACGCTCAATTAGGGTTCGTTTTATGATGTACACAAACTTGTGTATCCGAAAATTCCACGTGCACAGGCAAACAATACATAGTTCGTCGGCATTTCTTATCAAAGGAATGCCGACGAATGGTTATTTTATGCAGTTTACTATATTATCATTTAAAAGCCTAATCAGTTAAATGCAAATCGGA
>JADDOH010004451.1:0-88835 GCA_016648135.1 Agrypnia vestita
TTTATAATAAGCTATTTATAATAAGAAGAAAAAAAAGAAAGCCTTTAATACGATGACAGAGGGCTTAGAACCTGTATGAGCTATATATAGAATTTTGCAATTCCTTTGTATTTTTTTTGTCCTCTTTATTTTATATATTTTATGTTCTATCTTTTAATTGAAATACAGCATGAGTATTATTTTAGTGATCCATTATATCCTTGTCTGTTATTCACTCATTTTATTATTATTATTTTTACTATTAATAAATCAGCATCGCAAAAGTGTTATTTTATTTAGCAATATGTTATTTTTTTTAAATTGTGTTCTGAAAAAAATACCAGCTTTTCTGGTGTTCGTTCCGGGCGTCTCAGGTTCATATATTTCTAAGCTCACAGGTATATCAGTTTTTCCATCTTGGTACGCAGGAACAACCATTGTCTGAAAAATTAGACAATAATGTATTATATAATACTGTAATTTATTACATAATTACTAAACAATATATTATGGTAGAAAGATAGTATAGTGCATATAATTTTTTTATTTAAAATGTGTTCTTTTTATAACTAAATTTAAAAAAAATACAATAATACATATTCAAAAAAATGTTTTCTATAATTATAATGTGGTAGAGTGGTGTATGAGGAGTGCGTAGTGATAGTGTGAAAGAGATGAATGCATGCGGTAGGAAGCGGGGGAAACGAGCGACGCCATTCGGGCACTGACGGTCGCACGCAGAGGATGGTTTATAAATAAAGTGATAATTACTGAACAAGATCGGGTATTCAATTTCTTCCTTATTTCAAAGAAAACTTATCATACTCAGGAAGTGATTATACCACAGTGGCGCAGCCGATAAAAAGAGATCTACACTCAGAGAAAGAATAAAAGGAATTTGGAATTTACGTGTATTAAAACTCAGCAAGAAAAAAATAATCTACCTACTTCTTGGATTGGTTTTTTTACATGTAACTGGATTGGATGGGACTGCTGGGAAGGAGAAGAAGAAGAAAGAAGAATAACAAGGATATTCGGAAGTCCTCGGCAGAGTGAGTCATCGACAATTCAGCAGAATCGTCAGGGTGCGAGACCGGGCAAGGTCATCGGCAATCCAGGAGGGAGGATCGTCAGGGAGAAGACGACAAGACGGAGGAAAAGAAGGGAACAAGGACGTCGGAAAAGGAGCCGCGCAGTGCAGAATCAACCAGGAAACATAGAGGCAAAGGACGAGGGTCTATTGAGGGTCATCTACGATCTTCGGAGTCGAGCTATCTTCGTGGTCGGTACCTTAAGTTAAGTAATTGTTACCTGTAATAAAATACTTAGCTAGTGCTCAAAATGGAGGGGTTTTTGAAAGGGTTGAGTCCTTTCTGCCACAAGTCTGGGAATTGGCCCATCTTCAAGGAAAGATTGGATCAGATTCTCATACTCGGTGATGAGCAATTGTCAGAAGACAAGAAGAGAGCATTTCTCTTAAGTAGTCTTACGGAAGATACCTTTGTCTTTCTGAGTGAACTATGTTTTCCAAGAAAATTGTCAGTTTTAAAATTCGAGGAATTATGTACAATTATAGAAAAAAGTTGCAAGGGTAGTGATAATATATACGAACACAGAGAATTTTTTTTTAATTGTAAACAAGCAAATGATGAATCAATTAGAGATTTTATGGCAAGATTAAAAAGTTTGGCTATTAAATGTTCATTCAACAATAGATTAGATGAAATTTTGAAAGATATTTTTATTATAGGAATATTTAACGCGGAAATTAAAAATAAATTATTTTTGAGTGCCGCGGGAAATAATTTGAATGAGTGTGTGGAGTTGGCGTATACATATGAACATATTATTGAGAGAAAAAATGAGAGTTGTAACAATATTGATTTGCATAGTAACGATAATATTTTGTGTAGTATAGAACGGCCCAATCAGAGATCGAGGCCCATTTCAAACTCTCGACCAATCACAGACAATTTGGATCGAATGACGCGCTTGCGTAGTACAGGGTTCAAAACACCTGACAGTAAAATTTTGTTGAAATGTTTCATTTGCAACAAACAGGGACATAAAAAGAAAGATTGTTTTTTTAAAAATATAGTATGTTTCAAGTGTGGGGGGCGTTTTCATTATGCTAATAAGTGTGAAGTGATTAATACAATCATGAACATTAGTTATAAAGATTGCGATCCTATTTATCTACAGGTTAAAGTGAATGGAATTGTATTACAGATGATTTTAAACACCGGATCGGGAGTTAATGTAATGCCCTTTCATTTATACAAAAGATTTTTTAAGGAGATTAAGTTAAATAAGTGTGAAATAAAGTTATCCGGTTATGATAGTACATCACTCGAAGTAATAGGTATCTATAGGTTTTCAGTTGAGTACAACAATATTATCGCTGAACAAGATTTCATTATCGTGAATAACGGTTCGTCATTCATACTAGGAAGAAATTTTATAAATACATTTAAAATTGGGTTTACAAATATTAATGTGTTAGCATCAACATCAAGTGAGTTGCCAAGCGTATTGAATAATAATTATTTTTTAGATAAAATGAAAACTAAGTATAAGGATGTATTTTTAAATAAAACTGGTAGTTTTAAAAATTACGAAGTGAATATTGAGGTTTTACCGAATTTTCAACCCAAATATTGTAAACCAAGGCCAATCCCTTTTAGTTTAAAAGACAAGGTAGAAGAAGAGATCAATAGATTGTTAGATGAAAACATAATCGAGAAAATGGATATTAATGAAATGGCAAGTCCAATAGTTATAGTAAAAAAAAAAAATGGAAGTATTAGAATATGCGCAGATTTTAAAAATACATTAAATCCTATGTTAAGGCGTTTAAAATATCCATTACCAAAAATAGATGATTTAATGGTTAAATTGAAAGGGGCAAAATATTTTGCAAAATTAGACTTAAAAAACGCATTCGGGCAATTAAGATTAAATAAAAGGTCTAGGAAATTATGTGTTATTTCTACCCATTTAGGTTTATTTGCATATAAAGTTTTACCATTTGGATTGACTACATCGCCGGCAATTTTTAGTAATGTTCTTAATTCAGTAGTAAGCGATTTACAAGTTGCATGTTTTCTAGATGACATTTTAGTATTCTCCGATACGCTAGAAGGGTTAGAGGAAGAAACTGAAAGAACTTTAAAACGATTAAATGATTGTGGTTTAACAGTAAATATCGATAAATGTGAATTTAATAAAAAAGAAGTTGAATATTTGGGATTTAAAATTTCTAATAGGGGTGTACAGCCATTGCCTGATAAAGTTGAAGCAATTATAAATATGGAAGTACCTAAAAATGTAACGGAGTTACGTAGTTTTTTAGGAGGTATAAATTATTATAGGATTTTTATTAAAAATCTAGCGAGTATTTTAGAACCTTTGTATAACTTGTTAAAAAAAGAGACTGAGTTTAATTGGGATAATAATTGTCAAATTGCTTTTGAGAAGGTTAAAGAAATATTAACGTCGAATAAAATTTTGGTACATTATGATCAGAATATACCTATTAAACTCATAACAGACGCAAGTAATGTAGGAATGTCAGCGATAATTTGCCACGTTTACGAAAACAGTATTGAAAGACCAATAGCTTATGCCAGTAAGACTTTTACATCGACGGAATTAAAATACTCAATATTGGATAAAGAGGCTAGTGCAATTATTTTCGGCTTAAAAAAATTCTTTCAATATTTGTATGGAAGAAAATTTATCTTAGCATGTGATAACAAACCCTTGGTGCATATTTTAGGAGAAAATAAAAATATTCCGATATTAACAGCTAGTAGACTACAAAGATATGCATTAATCTTACAAAATTATGATTATACGATTGAATATATTAATACGAAAGACAATAAAGCAGATTTCTTATCTAGACTACCAATGAAATTGTCAGAAAAGGAAAATAACGAAAGTTTTGATTTTTTTACTAATGAGATTAATGTAGAAGAGGTAGAGATTGAATTTTTAAATTTTATTTCGTTTAATGCGAAACTGGATAGAGAATTAATAAGAGACAATTCCAATAGTGATGAGTTATTTATGGAAATAAAAAAATATCTATGTGATGGATGGCCTGAGAAAAAGAAAATTTCAGGAGATATTTTAAAATATTGGCAAATTAGGGATAAATTATCAGAATTCAATGACTGTTTATTCTTTGATAGTAGATTGATAATACCATCAATTCTAAAAAAAAAAATATTAGAGTATATACATTAGGGATGGGTCGTCGACGTATTTACCGTCGACGAAACGAGACCGTCCACGTCCATCCATCGACGAGACGATCAACTAGTTGAATTCGTCAACTAGTTGACGCGTCAACTTCGTTACGCGGACGTCGCGGACGTTCTATCTAAACATCGGGACGATGGTCAACTAACTGTCTACGGTTCAACGCGACGCTTCTCGACGGCTCAACCGTTGGCTATTTTTATGACGTTAATTTTTAAAATTTAAAGAAGTTCGAAGGAATATAGTTTCGGGGAAAGTAAAACCGCTACTTGTGCTTATATGTAAAAAGAAATATTTTATTATTTATTTGTTTACGCACATTATAGGCTTTTACATATTGTTTTATATACTTCTTTCTATATATAACAAAGAAAGAAGTAGGTATACACAGCAATATCAGGTGTTAGCAGTAAAATATAAATATAAACTACATATATAAGCAGTGAAAGTATTGGGTATAAGCATTAAAATGTGAGTTGAATTAATAAAATGGAAGGAAACAATGATTTTGCGTAATAAAGGCACCAGTTATGAGGTGCGGTAAAAAATACTTTACATTTATTTATTATCTATAAATTTATAAATAAATACATAATTTAAAAATACTTTACATTTGAGATGTTATATAGAAATTTATTGAAGAATACATCTTTCAAAGTCAGGCTTTCACTTTGTGGTGACATTATTAATAAATAAATATATCTGTATTATTTGTCAACTTTAGTTTAAGGCTCAATCTGAGAAAAGGAACATTGTTCCCGAAACATGTAAAAAACCAATAAAAAGTGGTGTAAACAAAATTATAATAGATTAATTTTTTTATCTATAAAGTTGAAAATAGGGAATTTTTAATAAAAATTAATTAAACCTAAATTCAAGATTATATTACATATATAATAATTAATGTTGGACTCCTGAATAAGGACCATAGTTAGGTATAGAAAATTTTATTCCCTACAAGTTTGTTTATCATTTATATGCTAAAGTTGAAAAGTAAGAAAATAACACAATAATTAAATTTTAGCATCCCTTTTCAGGTAAATATATAAGAAGTCGAGATCGATCTTATAAAATATTGATTTTAGAAAAATATCTAGCCGGCCTATTAATTACTAATAGTTCAATAAAAAATAAAATAATTAAACAGAATTGTTTTATTTTATACGGCGTAAAATTGGGAATTCACCGAATCGTCGCATGTGACATCACAAAAAATCAAGTAAAAAATAATGGATAATAGCTTATTAAGCCTATCTCGCGCTACGCATGTATTCAAATTTCAAATCTCTAGTCATAGTTCGTGTACACAGATCTGCACTCTATGGTAGTGTACTTTAGAGTTTTAATGAAATTACCCGTCGAGCCGTCTATGACGTCTATGGCATCTACAAGTCGACAGCGAGAGAAATAAACGGAGACGTTTTGTCTTGCTCTCGCTCGTTGCTTTGCATTGCGTTAATCTCGAATCGTCCACCGACCACGGCGTCCGCTGTCCACCGTCTACGAATTCAACTAGTCCATGCGATAAACGTAAACGGTCGACGCGTCGATGCAACGTCAACGGTTGATTTCAACTAGTCCGTCCATTCAACGCCCATCCCTAGTATATTATCTGTCACTGAGATTTTTTTATTCACACTTACTGATCTTTTGCGCTCCCTGAGGATATGATAACGCTATCACTTGTAAATCGTGAACAGAATTTTTAAGAAATATAGATTTAGACTATAATAAAGCACTATTTTTAGTATTCAAAGTAACTTTCATAGAGCTGACAAAAACACGCCTGACATTTCTGACAAAAACTTATGATATATACTTCTATATTTTATTTGCTATTGTATTAAATAGTATGTACCTGTTTTCTGAACTTATTACAATATTATTTTCTCTTCATTTATTTTGTAAAGCTACTCATCTCGGCACAGGTTATCCTAGTGATGGCTCATTTCCTTAAAATGTCAGCATGGTATGTGAGTGGTAGCGGATCGATACTCGGCGCCGGCTTTTGGATTTTGAAGATGCCTGCTTTTTCACCCAGCACCAGGACGGTGAAAATAAAACTCGAGAGTATACAAAAAGGTTACGCAATTTTATAACGCAGTTTTATTGACAAATTTTACTGGGGTACCCTTTGAATAAACATGTTCTATGTTAAAATACAGGAATAGGCATGATGACAGTAATAAAGAATTAAAGAATAAGTGATTTTAGAGAAGAAAATATTTTGAAAGGATTCTAAAGAATGATCCAGTTTTAATAAACACATTGAGATTAATAATATTTTCAATAAAATAAAAGTATAAAATTGTGCAATCCGCCATTTTAGTTGAAACACCGGTCAGAGCGATGATGTTACGCCTATGCACCCATCACCGTGTCATTGAACTGTTGTCATAGACACAATGCAATGTTTACCAAGGCTTGACGTCACGTAGACGAAATGACAGCTACGGGCGTTTTCGCGCGAAATTAAAAATAGGTAGATGTAAATGAAATTATTTGCGTAAAATCTTAGTTTATTACTAAAATAATGTTATTTGCGGTAACAGTAGATGTGTACCTACATTATAGAAGATTATTTCAAAATCTGTCATCATGCCTATTGAATTTCCCGAATTGTGTAGATGATATACCAGGATAGCATAATTCATTTTTACTCCTTTTATATTAACTCGTGGCGTCTACTTGCTTGCTTGCTTGCCGGCTTGCCGTAAAAAAAAACTTTGGATCGATTTTTGACCCTTTTCCCGTGATCCAATCGAGCTGAAACTTGGCAAGATCAAGAAGATATATCAAATTTTCGTTAAAAAAAATGTAATAATTGTAGTACAATTTCGGATTTTTAATAATTTTATTGTTTTTTTCAAATTGGAATCATTAGAAAAGTTTTTTTAACAACGGCGGCCCGATAACGTCGCGGAATATTTTCTAAATTTCAATTACTCCGTCGGTATACATAATAGGTACGAATGTCGAAAATCTAAATTGACTGACAAATGTTTTTAGAATTTAATCTTCAAAGTGTCTTATCAAAGCTCAAAACATCTGACATTTTAGAAATATATTAATTTACTGTAAGTTTAGTGTTATGTTATATGTTTTAATTCGTATTTAATTGTTGTTATATTTTACAAAGAAAGGGAGTATAATAAAAACTTGGTTTTTATGGGTTACTTTTTTACATTAAATTTTGTGAATAATCTTAATATTTTAAAAAATCACGTACATGGCGAATTCATCTTCGAAGGTTCCCCTTATAGAATGTAGCCCCATATATCATTAAATATAGAAATAGCGAGACATAAAATTTTCTATACAAGAACCTTGTGACATGTTTTTAATATATGTATTTGTGGACACCAGCCAGGAAGAAATATTTAGGCGAAAACATTTCTTTAGAGATTTTATGATCATATACTACGAGTTTTTTTAAGTATCCATTTGTTCATATAATATGAATATGGGTACCTAAAGGCATTGACGTATTATATCATTGGGTAAAGGAGCTTAATTGTAAAATTTTTATTCAAACAGCTACTCAATTAAGGATATTGGAAAATAGCTCGTCGCTAGTGTTGCAAAATAGCAACATGTATCAATCATCAACAATAATCTTGTTATTCTTGTAACGTGTTGCTTATTTTTCATTCCTCAATGGCGTTAGAAGTCCAGTGTGGGTCCTGGCCTTCTCCTGTCTGTCCTCCGTTATCCTTTTGCGACCCGACTACTTCTTTTGACCGCAATTTTGGCCTTCCAACACCTTTCGGCCGATGAATTTTGAATCGTTTTATTCGAGACATCCTGGGTAGGTACCTACTTTCATGTAGAAAATCATAGTAAATATTTTAGGGAGATTGCGGATTGCGTACCAGAGTTATATTATCATACAGCGCATAACGCGGCCGCAGCACACTAAAAGCGATTCATTCGATTACAGCTGTCATTTCCTGGTTCATGCTCATTGCCGATCGTGAATGGCGCTGTGGCGTGGCTTGGCATCTTTGGTGTACAATCTCCCTTAAATATATATTATATTTAGGTACACCCAGCAGTGGGTCGCGGGCGCCGGGCAGCCGCGTGGCCGCCACGCGCCGCAGCTGCGTAAACTGCGCGCGGCCGACCGATTAACCGGAAAATCAGCCCTCCTCTCTAAACTGGGGTTTGTCGTCTTGAATTTGTTGTATGAAATGAGTCTAGTCGAATTCATTAAAATAATAATAACAATAATAGTTTTTATTCATATCTTATTTTTTGTATTGTGTTAGGTACACTTCGACTGCCTAACTAGGGTTACCTGTTTGAAGGCAGTCGATTATTTACAGAGCAAAACGAGTTAAAAAATATAATTTAGTATATATTACAAAAAAAAAAAAAATGAACAAGAAACATAGAAAAAAAATACATAATTATCGGTAAGGTAAGGTAAAGCAAAAAGAGAAATCAAATTAATATATAATTACAAAATATATAGTAAAATTTTTAAATAAGTAAAAAACATTGAGAAAAGATACACAGCACTACACGAGAATTCATTTTAGGGTTTTCACAGATAGTTCTCATCCTATGTCAATGAGCCACCCATTTAATTGTTTTTTTAGAGACTCATTTTTTCTGTCTTGTAGTGGTCTCATTTTTTAAAGTTATCCGATATCAAATTATATATTTTTGGACCTAGGTATGCATAATGCGTTTGTCCTAACTTCAAATTTTTTTGTCAGTTGTTAGCCATCCTTTGGTAGACTTTCTAGTTTGGTATTGATGGTTTAATTGGACATAACTATTTATATTTTTATGAACATGTAAAATTATTTTGTGAATATAAATTTGTCTAGTATCCAAAAGTAAATATGGTAATAGCTTGTTGGTGTATCGGTCATAGGACTATGGATCACTAGGCTTGTAGGGTGATCCATCGGGCGGTGGTTCGAGCCCAATTTCAGGACACCAGCAAGTTAGTCCTATTTTCAGAGGCTTTAGCTTAATTTGAAAATAATAAGAATATTGATGCGACACGTTTTCCATGTTCGCATCTCTATTTTTTATAAACTAAATTAAATTAACAATATCCAAGAATATATAAGAACACCATTACCGAATTTTATCTATAGAGGGATAATCATTAATTGAGATAAATTATAGAAGTCTCACAGAGATGAAGCTATTTCTGCGGAACTCGTATTAGCTGGCCATCTATAAAGACTTCAATATATGTCTTTCACATTAATAGGTTAGTCTCTGTGAGACTTATCATGAAGTCATCATGCTGTCGTCTTGCTGAAGTGGTGTGCGGGATAACTGTTGCCAGCGCGGCCCACTTGACGTGTGGGTCGCGCTGGCGACCTGGAGGTAAGTACTGGCCTTGCGCCCTCGTGGGAAGTGCCCGAGGCAGGGACCGAAGGGCCAAGTCGCGCAAGTCGCAACTGCGAGGGGCGCTGGAGGCTGGAGGACCCCCCACTCTGAACTGGGATGAAGGATGAGCTAAATCAGAAGCAACAGAGAAAGTGAAATGAAAACAAGAAAATCAAAACAATTTTTGAAGATATCTATTTATCTTAACAACTTTTCGAACGGCATGCTCTGTTTCTTTCGCTCTTGCTTCTGAGTGATGTGATTAGATATTAATTTCAATCGAAATAATGACGTTTTGATATAATAGTTGATCATTTTTAAAATTATTATTATTTTAGTTAAACAACTTTGTATTAACCATTTAACTAGTAAATCTATTCTAGCAAACAAATAAAAATAAAAATATAGTTAGTTTGCGTCCGTCCTGATGAAGATACAGTGGCATCGAAGCCGTTAGACGTAGAGTTTCCAGTTAAGTTATTTAATTAAAATTAATAATTATTTCCAACCACAAAGTTAACGCTATAAACATCAAAAATATTTTTTAATTGTATACGTGGGTACGTGGGTCCACGAATTAATTAATAAATAATAAGATTTCAGGTACCTACTGCTAAATAGAAGAATTCTAACATCGTCAGATTTTTTCCTATGAAATAAATCATAATAAAACAATTTAACAGAATACATAATAATTAAATAATATTTTATTCATTTTAAATGTACCTACATTGTAATTTATACCAAACATAAAAATTTATATATAGTTAAATTTTATCATGACTTCAAAAATCACGCAACTTCATCAAAATGAAGCGCAATAATATGATAAAAGCAATAAATAATTTAACAAATATTTACGAGTGTAACCGTGCAACATTGATTGTCAGTGTCACCAAACATTCAACAATGGGAAATTGTGGGAATTTTTCGGTACTACTCTCCCCAATATTTAATCTCATTCCAAACAATTAATAGGCCGCATGTTCGCAATCGCGTCCCTACAAATACACATATTTAATGCGGCCGTGAAGCTTGTTGAGTTTTGCATAAATTGTCCTAGGGGTTGGCAACCAGAAATTCAGAATATTATCTATATTATGTGATAAAACGCATCGAGTAATGCGTTGTTTTTCCATTGCCAGCTTTAAAACTTAATCATGTTGGTTTTTTTGAGAAACGAACTGTAGAGATTATTTTAAAGTAGGTACGGTACATTCAGATGTTGTTTTATGTGTAGAAGTATTATTTATATTTCGGAGGCTGAAAAATATTATAATATTAAGTAAGCCTTGAACCTATATGAAAGGGAATGAACCATGTCAGTAGTCATGAATAAGTCTATTATTGTTCTTTATATTTACCGCAGGAACATGAATTAATTTTTGGCTAGTGAGAAGAAATGCAAAAATTAGTAGGTATTACTCCAAAATAAATTCGTAAGAGTAATATCAAGGATAATACTCTGATCAGTACTTGACTAATTCGATGACCTTCAGAGATAAGATATTTGAATGTTACGGTATTTATTTTTAAAATCCTCGCTGAAAACATATCGGCGGAATTTATTAGAAAAATTGATGCAAATAGATATGAACACGGACGTGATATAAAAATAAGAGATAGAAAAAGAAGTCCAATTAATTAATTAATACGCAATGATCTTAAAATCTATGTTCAGTTATGTGTGAAAGAACTGTAATGAAACTTCAGAGGAAAGAAAAATCTGTCCAAATTTAAAGTAATTATTAGAAAATATGCATTGGGTAAATTTTAAATGGACTAATAATTTATTTATTAAGATTGTTTATTTATAGTAGAGCATATTAACGTTTGCACCATTTTATAAATAATAGAAGTTAATGTTGATAATAAATATTAGAACTTAAAAAATACAAGAGCAACCTCTAACATCTAAATAGTTTAATAATAAATATTTTCACTAATTGAATCTCTTTTTCCCTTTTGTTTTTTTCTTCAACGACTACTAAACTCTTTTACTTTAAATATATATTACAAATATTCGTACTTTCTCCGTAAAAAGTCTAAGTTGCATTAAAAAAATATGAAATATGCAATAAAAATTACATATTAAATCAAATTTCATTACAACATACTTACTTAGAAATTTCTGGTGAGATAGTTAAAAAATCATTATATATCACACTTAGGTATATCGTAATGTGAAATTAAAATGTTTGGTATCAATGCATTAGCTAGTTCAAAGACAAAATATGACAGAAGGGGAGCTCTGTGCAGCGTAAAGAAAGGTCGACAGGTCACGTGTCCAACCAAAAATTAACCCTACTTAGGCGGGGCCTAACCGATAATTTCCGAAACTAATTATAAAGTGAATTTTGTTTATTTTCTCATGCTCGTGTTTCTCCCCTCAATCATAACAATGTACTTTTTTCAAAAAAAGGTAGGTATTTCCGATTTTTTTTTATTGTTCATGCGTATTGACAGAACTGCATTTCAAATAATCTTTTGAAGAAATATTTACAAATTTGCGGACGCAGCTAGGTATTTTAAGCTAGGTACTGCTTTATGAAAACATTTTTCATTTGAGTAAGTATGGATTTTAATCATAGTACCTACTTATTTATTTAACATTTTGCACGGTATAACCGGGATTAGATTTAGTTTAATCATCTCATTGTGTTGTCATATGACTTTTTTATATGGGGCCAATGGAAGTGCAAATGAGAGAGAAATATATTTTTTCGCAGTCAGGTGAGGTAAATTTTAAAATGAACTTTAAGTAGTTATAAATATAAATTTTTGGTTATAATTTTGTGTTTAAATATCGATCAGTATTTTTATTTTATTTATAAATAGAGGACGACCATAAGGGCACTGTTTTTAATTTATGTTATAATTATGTGGATCGTAAGATAAGTAATTTTATCTACTTGAGATCTCTCGTCTCTTAGAAATCAAAGGAGCGAGCCGGAAGTCTGAAAGAGAATTGATGTGGCGACATCTGGATTCCAATTTGGGAAGAACCGGTCCTTTTCAGGTTCTCCGACGTACGGGTAAAAGGCCAGCTTTTCTTGGAGTGGGAAGAAGGAAACAGAAAATCTTTCTCGGCGCCTTCGAGACGTGCTGTTGGCGTCATACGCCGCGTATGCCATGGACTGCGAAATGTCTGCATACTCCAGGAAATCCGTACCTACTAAAGAAAGGTTCTCTAGAGCATGCAGTGAAAGAATTCTTTCATGTTTTGGGTGAATCGCTAGAAGAGGTGGAGATAGCCTGGAGAAATTGATGATCACTGGAAAATCACTACAAGGACAGAGAGCGAAGATTGCGATATTGACAGAGCAATTCCGAAACATGACCAGAGCCTTGCTACACAACAAGGCCCATGACCGAGATGAAAGGACCGATTTGCACTACAGAAGCAGACTAAAGGACCACGATACTTAGTTAAGAGGACATCGATTTAAAGAAAGAGACAAATAAATATGTAAGTATATTGACACACAAACCATTTTAATATTTATAAATGAATTAGGTACTTCTAATTATTATTATATTTTAGTGCTTAAAATGAAAATATATATATATTTGAAGGGTTCCACGATAAAAAGTCCACGGATATTTGGTCCAATGACAAAAGTTCGACTGCAAAAGGCCCACGTGCCAAAAGATCCACGTGACATTAGATTCAAAGACATTGACAACAAACAAAATTTCAAAATGTGTTTTGTTTATGAAAGAAAAAAAAATGAATTGTATGTTGTAATGGAGACGAAATTGTTGAATATACATATTCGAAGACTTTTTTTAGAAAGTAACCAATTAAATAAATGGACAAAAATATTGAATATGACCTTTCGTGAATTCTGCCTTAATGAGCAAAAGTGCAGTATTTGTTACAGCTCCGGGAAACAAAGGGATCAGAACCTTATAACTGTGCTGAAGGCATGTACTGCACTTTTCTTTAACCTAATCTAACCTAACTCAACTTAAACTAACACAACATAATATGTATTTTTATAATAATTCGCCAAAGGTTATGCCTTTGCAATATTTTCGGCTATTTACTTAATCAGGTACATTTTTAAGAATTTGTAAATGAGTAGGTATTCTTAATCAAAAATTACTTTACAATTATCAATTCATTAATTTTATTTAAAGCTCTTTCATAAAAAAACATTTTGATATTTTATTTCATTTCATTATGTCGTGTAACGCATTAGAAAAAGCAAACGATCGGGTCTACTCCTATATAAAGCGTTCTACATATCGTCTATTTTTACGTGATGTAGGTATGTTAAGTAAGTACAATACGTAGGTACTAATATTATTTTGATAATTAATAAAAATCAGTATTTTCACATACATCTCTTAATCTCTTCTTCCAAATGGTTAAAATATTAAATAAAAGTCAATATTTCCGCTATAATGATACAAATATTGACATTTGACAGATGTCTTGACATTTCCAAAGAAAATTTACGCTTAGGTACCTACCTACATAAACCTACGACTCGTATATTTTGTATTAGTATATTAAAACGATATCATTGTACTGAGAATAGGGGGAATGTATGAGGCCGCTCAAAAAAGTGTATTTTTCAATCAAATTGATAAATAATGATATTGTATACCTATCACCATATGGTGTAGTATCTTTGTGTACCTAATCCGATTCAGCCGACAGACACAACAGACAGGTACCATCCCTGTATACCTGTGTGCAGGTGATATTAAATATAAGTTTATTGATATTCACTGCATTGTTTAAAGTATAATGATCCCTCATAGTTATGTAGGTGGTTTCAAATAACAATGGAAGCCAACTGATAACTCATCTCCCTTCGAACGATCACCTACTTACATATATTAAGTAATGTTTGAAGGGGGCCACAAGCACCTGTGAGTGTACCTACTAATACTACTAAATTGTCAAATAAAGCTAATCACAATATTACATTTATAATAGTTTTTAATATAATATTTCAAATGGAGCAAAACACACCCCCAAAGCAATGTTCTGTGCTCCAAGAATCTACAATATATTGCCATCTGATATTAAAGGGTTAAAAGTGAAAGATTTATTTAAACAGAAGTTAACAAATTGGTTACTAAACTTCAAAACGAAAGCAATGCGCCAAATGTGACAGCTTAGATTCCATTGTAAATCGTTTTTGTGACTATTATAATTCAAGTACCTTCTCTAAATATGATTTGATTTTTTTTTCTCTATGCGATGTGAATTATAATATCATTTGATTTTATCTCTATCTGAAGTGAATTTGTTAAGTGCACTTTATAATTATTACTCACTTATTATACACTAATTACACACTAATAATTATACACTAATAACACACTCCAGACTAGCAAGTTAGTCCTATTTTCATAGCACAAGCGTTTAGCTTAGTTTGAAAATAGTAAGAATATTGATGTGACACGTATTCCGTGTTGACATCTCTATTTTTTTTAAAAAAATTAAAAAAAAAAAAAAAAATTAATAACTAAGTTTCAAAAACAGTACAGGTATTTGCTTTAAAACAGACTAGTGAGTTAAGCAACTATTTTTACCTTTTCTATGTAATAAATAATTTAGAATAAATAATATAAATATATAAAAATAAATGATAAATGACAGCAGGTAGGTACCTAAGTAATCAGTGGCCGAGTCATTCATTGACTTTAAACTTGTGTGTAGGACTTTTGTTTTGAGACAATACTGGACCTATCTACTTTCGTGCCTGTTGAGGTTTCGTGGGCAGCTTAAAACATTTAATATTTTTAGCTTTCTCGAGTTGCATATTTTCTCTTCCTTATTTCCTTATTTCCTCAGTCTTTCTCTCAGCAGCGCTGAGTTAGTTCGAAATATCAGAAATCTCAGACACACATCATAATTCTCAATTTTTTTTTTCTTGTGTTTGACGCTACTAAAATGGTTATCAAGAATTTTTTTGTTCAGAATAGCTGCTTATGGATTCATAAATATTGATATATATTTTAAAGAAAACTTTTAAGCACTTTCACCGCTTGAGTAGGTACCATACAACGTCTGCAAATGATGGCCCAATTTTCCTCATTGTGCAGTATTTTCCACTTTACCGACCTGTCAAAACCAGAACCCACCCGCCCAACTTCAGCTCGCCTCGGGGGTGAGTTCGGCCAATCCGCACGTTCTAACTCGTGGCCTGTCTCCTATTGGTTAATCTCGGTGGGTTGTTGCGTTTGTCGTAAGGTAATATGTGCCTTATATTAAAAATCGTAAGAGCTCCGGAAATTTTCATTAAAATTTGAGTAATCGTGTTATGTACATTAATATTTTTTACGCATAACTCTTATGTTAAATCTCGCAGCACTCGAAATTGTTTAGAAATCGGGTAATATTAACCCAACTGGACTGCGCGTTTGGTCTGCTTTGACGGAAATAAAAAATAATCGAATTAGAACGTTTATACAAAATAAGTGCAAAAAGAACAATTATCAAATAATTTTAATATCTTCTTTGTTGAACAAATTGTTTGACTTTTTGCTTCTGAAATATCCGCTAACTCCGCCCCCTCGTGTATGGATCGACCGTTCCACCCTTCCGGAAAATACAAATGATTTCACCACCCCCGAAGTATAAAGCCATGCAGACTCCCTGGGGAGATATCATTTAGTCCCAAACATTCTTCCGATGATTACTGAATATTTAAATAACATCGATTCAAAATTTCCGTCAAAAAGTACACCGAGAAAATAATTAAATACCTAGTGATGTTCATAAAATTTTAATGTGTTCGTTTGGTAGACTTTTTTAATCATCTTGGAAATTTTTAGTTTCGCCAAAATTCAACTCAAAATGTCAAATAGTCGGGGTCCTTTACCCGACTCATCATCCTCACCACCGCTAGGGTAAGTTCTAATTCTTAAATATTATTTAATTTATTATAAGAATTTTAATTGTCAAAAAGGGTGCATGTCAAATGCAGATTTTATTATATTTTTTCCATTATTAAAAAAAGTATTTTATACTAACTTGCAAATAATACTTTTTTAAAGAAAACTATTTTCAATAGGCGTTTTATCTGGATCACATGTTTTACTCTCCTATCAACAGGAAGGACTTTATAAGAATATATTATTATACATGTATTGTAATATTATTAAATGATCATTACTATAATTGCGGTAACCAATAGATAAATAATATATCGACTTTAAGAATGATATTTATACCGGTACAAACAGTAATAATAACTCAACATTTGTTAAATTAATATTAAAATCATCTTAAGAGAGAGTATGAAGTATCAAAATTAGCTAATAATTTTGGGCCGTGATCGATAGCCATTCTAGGTTACTTAACAAATATTAGAATCATAAACTATGGAATTTTGTAACTGTGGCATTCGAAAAACTGATATTACTAATACGTCGAGTTTCACGAAATTCATAAGGGTGCCATATTTCAAAAAACGGTAAAATTTTGATATTCTGGTCGGTTATGAGTCGTCTGGTCTATCAATCAGGGACGACGTTAACTTTGGGTCATCTGCATGTTTAATTCTAGCTAACTAACCCGTGGACCCCATTTGTTCATATATTATATTTTTGGAAGATGCCTTCATAAACAATAAACCTTCAGTATTAAAACAAAGCACTCCAATATGTATTTGGACTGTTAAGAAATTGTCATTAAGAATTTAATTTTCAAAGTTTTATGTTTGTTGTTAGACATTGACAAATACCTATAGGCGAAAGGAACAGCCGAATGGGTAAAAAATGCAAGTTTTCAGGAGAGCCAAAACAAAATTTGGGATTTTCGTTCGTTTACGAAATATCTCTTAAAGCCTCTGTTATTTTTAACTAGTTTTTGCACCAGTAGTTATGTTTTCTGCAAAAGAACGTTGAACCACGTTGACTAATGTCGTTGTTTCTGGTCAATTTTTAAAAAATAATTAACAAATCATTTGAGTCCTTTTTCAAAAAATTTAAAAATAGTCTAATTTTATTTTACTTTCTGACTCATCTAATTTTTCCTCGCTAGATATGCATCTAAAGAACAGCTTTTTAAACTTAATTAACTCAAAACTCGATTTTATTGACTCGTTCGGTTGTTCCTTTCGCTCACAGAATTTAGAACACTTGTGTTAGGGATTTGTCTACTACACGCACAGAGGTTTTTACATATAATATGTACTTACTATTCCACTTAGCACTAGCATCGAAAGATAAATGTCACATCGTCTAGCACTCTTCCGTCAAGTGTCATGAGCCATCACGGGGACATCACGGTAAGATTACTGCGAGGGGTTCTCAGCTTTTGATGATCGTTTAGAATCTTCCGGGTCTGGTGTCTGTCTTTGGGGTGTTCTAAACATCAGAGACTTTAGCCCTAATGACAAGACCCTACGACGGGCCGGTGGCGTGCGGCAAACATCCCGGGAAACTGTACCTACAGATAAAAAGGTCCACGTCACGGAATGATGTAACCGTACCCGCAATGATTTGAATATCGTTATTTAAAGTTTATTTGATTAAATGGGTATTTATTTTTATCACTATTTTATTCATATAAACTTCCTACACCACTAAATAATTGACCCCAAGATAGTCAATAAGGTCTGCATAGTCAAAGAGTAATTTTGTGAATTATAATTTACTGTATCAGAATAAGAAATATAAACATGTTATACATAGGGACACCAAATAAAGCATGTAATCTACACCTACTCGCACATAATTAGAAACTATTTTACTTATTATTCTTATAGTAGGAGAGCTGGTAGACATTTTTGAGTAGGTATTTGATACACCGTGAAAATTTGTACAATTCTTTTATAATATCTGAAAACAAAAACGCAGACCGGGCTGAAGGGTAGTGGGGCTTAACCGACCCTTAAATTTTTAAATTAAAATTTTTTTTTGGTCAAATTTTATTTTTATTCGGTCATCCAACAGGGAGACATACCTAATTGCTTAGTAGGACAAAATACAGAAAAAAAGTTAAATGTCTCCCACAATTAAAGGATGACACAGATAGACATAAATTACAGACAAGTTATTTTGATAGATCAAACAATTTTACAGTTTCATTGAAGTGATTGTTCCATAATTATTACAAAAAAAGTATTGTATAAGTTTTCACGGTGCCACGAATGTCTACCAGCTCTTGGACTGCAATGTAATCAAGATAAAAATAAAAATCTAACAGAAGTATTATTTTTTTTGTATCAGAGATACAATTTGCTTTTCGCTTTCCTACATAAATAAATAAAACAAACTATGAAATTTTATCTAAAAACAGGAGCTTCAGTGTGGCGACGGTGTATAAAGGTTATCTGTCCTACCACAGGTCCGGGGGGTACAGGAGTGGAGGGGGAGGCGGCGAGCTGTCTGCGGAGGAGCTGGGGGCTCTGCCCTCCTGCGCCTATGCCCGCCCGCTGCCGCCCCTCTGCCGCCCCCTGCACACTCATCCAGGTCAGTGTAGCTCATTTCACCTTCCGAACCACTGTACTATTACATCCCCGAGGGGGGAGGGAGCGGCCTGCCTTTGAAGCACCCGGAGTCCTGCCCTCTTGCGCCTATGCTCGCCCCCTGCACACTCATCCAGGTCAGTGTAGCTTACTTCAACTTTCGCACGACTGTACTATTGCATCCCCGAGGGGGGAGGGTGCGATCTACCTTCGAAATGAACTAAAATTCAAAATACCAAAACATCATTTTGGAAAACAATTCACAGAGTTCTAATAAAGCGAAGGAAAAATGTTACTTTAGCAACATTCAAGGGCGGCGATGAACTTGGAATCATCAGAAATAACAGCACATAAACTAATCTAAAGGTTCCAAATGATGACAAAAATACAAATAACCCACGACAAGCGGAAACAAGATTAAACGCTTTTATATTGCCATCAACGAATAATGTTCACCGTTTGCATCCACGGAAATCAAAAATATTATAAAGAACATATCTCCTAACAAAGCACCTGCGAAGGATCATTTCACTTCTGATATCTGTCTAAATATATTTTAAAGCCACCCAACAAGGATATTAGAACTATGTAATACATGTCTTCGACTGCAATATTTCTCTGTATGTTGGCAAGAAAGCCAGAGAGAGTAATCGCTATACCAAACTCTTTAATGATGACCTGAATGAAATGAGTTCCTATAAACCAATAGGCCTTATTTCAGTTTTTAGAAACGTGTTGAGATATTAATTATTAACAGAATTAATTGGCACCTTAATTGTAAAGACTAGATTATTACGATAAATGTGCCAATCGTAATAACTTTATGGTAAGAACTAAGCCAAAATCAGTTTGGCTTAGTTCTTAAAAAGTCAACAGAAGATGCTCTAGTTGCTTCTCTTGATATCACTCAATGCGCCTATAAGGATAAGAAGCTAACTGCTGCCATTTCATTAGACATAAAGGGAGCATTCGACAATGCCTGGTGGCCTTTTCTTATGACAAATTTTAAATCGAAACAATGTCCCAGAAATTTGCTCTACATGGTTATCAGCAGGGGACTGCTTTCGGCCAAATTTTTTGGAATATTTTAATTGATGACTTATTAAAAAAGAGCCATGGCGACGGAGTTGTAATAAAGGTATTTGCTGATGATTTTTTTTTAATTGTGATAGCTAATACCATAGCTGACCTTAAATGCAGAACCAACAGAGCCATTTATAATAACAACAAGGGAATCAAAACTACACTTTTCAACTGAAAAAACTCATAAATGAGACAAACTATGTTGAAATTTGTTAATTACTTTAAAATATTAAAAGCATTTATATACCTAACTATAAACAAAAACCTCGACTGGGCGAAACATGTGGACGAAGTTTGCAAAAAGGCAGCACAGTTTACAAATAATTCGCGCAGCAAAGCCCACATGGGGAGCTCCTATGGTTTTAAAACAGATTTACACTTTTATTCAGAGCGATAGAACCTCTCATAACGTATGCAGCGGCGATATGGGGAGAAGCGGCTGGTGAAAAATACAATACGAATGAATTAAATATGGTGCAAAGGCAAATAGCCATGCGATGTTACAAGGGGTACCGGACCATATCGATCAATTCGGCACAAGCCTTAAGCGGATTAATCCCAATTGACTGAAAAATTAAAGAAATTGCTGAACTTTATTACGTTGAAAAGGCGACACGTCTGAAAGATCTTCCGGAAGATAGAGAATATCAGGGAATAATCAACCGTCGCGAATTGCCACATCCAGAAAAAAGAATTGCCGTAAAATGTGCACCATATGGAGAAAAACCACCCGAAAAACATATACCTACAGATGGAAGCTTTCTGGAAGGGAAAGTGGGAGCGGCATTTGTTCCATATGATAACGGCAGAGAACTTCCTGGACGAAAAAACAAATTGGAAAATTATTGCTTAAACACCAACGCAACGAAACGTGTGCCTCGTATGCACGGCTTACACATACTAATTCGATTGTCTTTCTTAAATGGAAATAGGTATACAAAACAAGCGAGGTAAAAAAAATAGACTGCAGCCACAATAATAAAAAAACATAAAAATAAAAAGACCTGCCTTCGAAGCACCCGGAGTCTCTGCCCTCCTGCGCCTATCCGGGTCTGTGGTCCATATTCCTTTTCGTACCACTGTAACTGATCGTTTTAATGATTTTACTAGAAATGCCGATGTTTCCCCGCAGACTCGCTGAACAGCGAGAGCAGCGGCGGCTCCCTGGGCGCGGGGGCAGACTACTACGGAGGTGCGCCGTACCGGGTCCAAAGGGCGGCCGCCAACATTCGAGAGAGGAAACGGATGCTGAGGTCCGCCCCTAATGGGTATATCAATCACTATAGTTTACTTTTCTCTTAAGTAAGAGGGTATTTTAACTTCCGTTCTTTTCACGTACAATAAATCGGATGCCCGAATTAAAACTTAGAAGATAATATTGTAGTCTATTCTGAAAATAACAATTGTGAATAACATTTCTGTTATTCAAAATACTCAAAATTAGGTAGAGGATGTTTATTTGCGTTCGTGTAATATTTATATTTAAATATCAAATAATATCAACATAATATCTATGGATAATTGATTGTAACACTGTAAAAGTAAAGTTTAAACAATTGACAAAACCTTCAATATTATTAAAAAATGCTTGTGAAGATATCGTAAACATTAGTAGTATTTGAGAAGATTCATTACATTCATTACGAAAGTATGACAAATGCGGGGCCCGATTACATTATGCACGTAATGCAATATCCGAAGTATAAATTAATTCATAAAATCCTGGATAGCAAGCAGTCACTGCTGTACCATCTTTATGTCCGGCTATTTTGTCTGGAAAAATATTAATAACAATCTTGGGGTATAAGTTTTCTAAAAATTCAATAAAGAATGTACCTACAGGTTATACGATAATGAATGTTTATTTCACTGAATAAGCACAATTGAGAAAATCATATTTAAAAATCCATCCCGCCGCTGACATTCCTTGAATCTGGCAGCTAGGTTTTGCAACATTATGACACAAGGCGCTTGTGATGTTGTCTATCTCTTGATATCCTCTGATAGACTCTGAATATTTGCTTTAAGTTGAGTTATTTTGGCTGGCTTATCCAAGTAATAATACAGACTTTTGAGATAACTTCATAAAAAAATCAAGCTAAGGTCATGGGATATTTGTTTGTTAGGAAACATTTATTTTAACACTGGTACAGTCACATTAGGTATATGGCAAGTGGTCTCATCTTGCTGCACTAAAGTCGTCTGATCCTGGGACTTACTGGAATTGCGGCTGGATAAAATCTCCCAGCATCTAGACAGTCTTCACAATTAACAGTAACAGAATTGCCACGTTTTCAAAGAAATAAGGACCGATAATACCCTTTATAACCTAGCCACCCAAACTGTCACTTTTGCTTACACCTGCTCCATAACCTGCAAATCGGCTAATTAATATGCCCGTTCAAATAACAATAGGCTTTCTCAGAAAAAAAAAGTTGTTGAAATTCTCTGTATGAAAATGTATTCTTCCTCTGGCTCGACGATCTACTAATTATCCTAAGATCTTTCATTCCAGTTTTAGTTTTTTACAGTATTTCTAGAATTTCAACAGTAGGTACTGTAATTAATATTATTTGTATTTTTGAAGATACTTTGTTTTGATGAATGATAAGTTTGTAGGTATATTACCTACCTACTCAATTTTTACAATGTAATTGAATTACAGGAAGGTTTTTCGTAAGATGTCCATGAGGCCGCGAGAATGAAGAAAAAAGGCGAGAAAAATATAAAGAATACGTTAAAACAAATTACTAAAGTATGCATTAATAATTATCCCTGCTTTTGTCGCTCTTTTCGGAATTCGCTCATCATGGACGTGCGTCATTATATATACGCCATTATATACCCTCATTTGTCTTTCAAAGAAATAAGGACTAATAATAATCTTATAGTCTTAATCCAGCCCTGATAAAATATGTAGTGTTTCACGCACAGGGACATCTCGTGCGTATAGGCAAGTAAGGCAATGTTTAAGGGTGGCAAATTTTACGTAAGGACAAAGTGGTTGAATTTTTTTTATGATTACTGTCTTGTATAAAAATGTACAATAGATGGGAGGAGCCATTTTAAGCGTCCATTTCTCAGAATTGAGCGAAAACAATTCAACAAAAAAATTGTTGGGGAAATGTCAATGGACATGCCCCATAATAAATTCATAATTTTGTAAATATTCGATAAAAAGGAAACGGGCCGAGTACTTCATTTTCATTTTCAAAGGTCAACCATAATATTTCTCTCCTACTGCATAAGAAAAACTAAGGTGAATACCGAAATATACATATCCGTGAATACCGAAACGTGAATACGACTACGAATGACAATCCGACTGGAGGAAGTTTATCATTCTTCATACTTAATCTTTTTGATCTGATGTTATCTACGCACACATACCAACTCTCCTAATAATGAAACCATTTTAGGTTTAGATTTCAAAATATTAGGGGCGGCAATTCGCTCAAAGGCGGTGGGCGGCTCTCTGCCTAGGGATGTCACTGTCACGCGACATCTGCAACACGCTCTCATGTTAAAAAGATTACGGAGTGTAAATATTCAATGGGCACACTTACAAGTAACAATTAATTTTGTGTTTTTAGCAGTATCAACTCGGCCTTCGATGAACTGCGGATCCACGTCCCGACCTTCCCCTACGAGAAGAGGCTCAGCAAGATTGACACCCTGCGGCTGGCCATCGCCTACATCGCTCTACTCAGAGAAGTGAGTTTTCCGATGTTTTCACTAATGCTGAAAACTAAATACTCATTAAATTTACTGTACCTTAGGTCAGAAGTTGTCCATTTCTAGTAGAGTGCCGATCGTCCGTTGGTAAATGTAGGACACTCAAGTCCGGATTGTTAAAACACGAGTCGGCTTAGGGCCGGTTGTTTCAAGTTGGATTAAAGTAAGCGTTCTTTTGAAGCATAGATTTTTACGTTCTCCACCAATCAGACGATCCGTTTTCGGAAAATCTATGCTCTAATTGACCGCTTACTTTGATCCAACTTGGAACAACCGGGCCTTAGTCGATACGTTCTGCGTACAGAATATCCCTAATAAGCAATGAAACAGCTCGCACCATGCTCATTGCTCTGTATCGACCTTTATGCGAGTCTCGAGTGCCCGCAGTCTGACTACCATTGGGATTTATCCTGTCGTCACATATTTTTATTGACTGGAACCTGCTCAATCATCTATACATATCTTCACGACGCTTTTTTTCTTCACACTGCGTAGAGAAAACTGACTCTTGAAATGCATGACTACGCTCTATTGCAGTTGTATCTTAATTCGCTGAAGCGCTTCATCACGAATTGAAGCCTATTAAATCACGAATATTTTAAAATGATTAGAAAACATTAGAAAACATTAACCACATAGAACCAACTCAGTCTCTTGACATGGTCCGGTCTGCTGGGTACTTGCCTACCTCCTTTAGGACCATCTGCGTTTTAATACCTTCCTAAGGATATCTGAAGCGAGATAAATTTCCGAAGTTCCAAGTCCTTTAATCATTCTCTAATTGGACTTAACTATAATTGTATTTACCTAGATCAGCATTTAGTCCTTTATTGGGTAGTACATTAATTTATTATTTTCCCCAGGTCCTCGAGGCAGACTACGACCCGTTGACGTACGTTGAAAAGTGTCTGCGAGGAGAAATCAAACCGGAACGGGCTCACTGGAATACGAGCGGTACGTAAGAGCGTGCCTGCGGTTCAATCCCCCTTATCATTATATTATAAGAACGGCAAAGTTGACGAAACGTACCTACGCATAAACTTTCTATGAGAGATGTCAAGCCATTTATCGTAGAAACGTCAAAATTGACGAAGTGTACAATGTTATATAATAATGGTAAAAGCACGATTGTTACGCTTTTTTGCTTACCCGAGATTAGGTGGGAATGCTAGCTGGGGTGACTAGACGTGAAGTCAGTAGAAGAGACGGACATAAAGAAGCACTATTTAAATTTTACAAAATAGACTACAGAGGAATTAATTTCTAATTGACCGACAAATAATATAAAATATTAGCTATATTTCTTGGGATTCAGATTTGTATACAGATAATTTAAAATAGAGGATTGCGTTCGTTTTGCGCAGCCCCTAAATAATAATGATGTATATAAAACTTGATCCAGGCGTGTAAAGGGTAAGATATCCGTATGGGTAAAGGAAATGTTATTATAAGCAGATCTAATCCAAATTTTGAATTTTTATTCTTTAGGATTCGCGGAAAACACGGGCCACATTCCCCACTCCCTCTTTACCTGACCACCTCTCTGATATATTTTTCATTCAAATCTGTACCGTTCGAAAATCTAACCTAAACTATGCATACTTATTCTTCAGAACTCGGCGGAAAATAAAGGTGCCATTTCTCTTCCCCTTTATTCCACCTCCTCCCCACTATATGTTCTCTATACAAATCTACACCGTTTGATAGATCTGACCCAAATTTTACATACTTATTCTTTAGGATCCTGCAGAAAAAATATAAGTCATTTCCCCTCTCTCCCTTCTCTCCACCCACCCCTGATGTATTCTCTGTAAAAATCTACACTACACTAATTTTTTAGGACCTTGTAGAAAACAAATACGTCATCCATGATCATCTCCCCTCTACTCCCTCCTCCAGATATAAATGTAATGCACTACAAATTATTTATAATATAGTAGCGATCAAGACACGATTGTTAGGATAGTGGTGTCGAGTGGTGTTAAATCACATTATCTAGGGAGGCAATTCTGATCACCGAAACGATGGAGTACACGACCAGGAAATATCTCCTGCAGTAATTGAATTATTTCACGGGCTGTATGGCATGTGGACCGTCTTGTTGAAACCACATGCCATCCACATCAATATCATCTAATTTAGGCAGAAAGAACTTGGTTATCATGTCGCGGTATCAGGTACCAGTAACAGTCACTGCTTGACCAGCTCCATTTTCGAAGAAGCAAGCGTGACAAGTCACCCCCCCTGAAGATGAACAGTGTGATCTGTTTGAAACGTCGGGAGTACAACGGTCCTTCTCAGGACCAACTGACGCGGGATAACCGAGAAAATTTACCCCTTATGTATATATATATATATATATATATATATAGGTCTGTTCTAGGTAAACCGCCTCACATTTTAAAGAAAAAAGGAGGAAGAAAAAATCATTATGCAAGTTAGAAATTATAAAAGACCACATAATGTAAAAACATAAAAAGCATAAATTAATATATGATAAAATCAGAAAGGATATGAATGTTGGAAAACATTAAAAGTTAAGACTAAGAAAGAAAGTAAAATGTAAATTGATTTCAGATCAATTTATTATATAGGCACCGTAAAAAGTTTTCCTAAATTATTAGGTTGTGTTCCAAAAATATACGATCGTAGGTACACATGAATAATCATACAGAATTGAACCAAGCATTTCATAGTTACATTTTACAACTCTGATGAAAATATGTACAGTCATTCATTCCCCACCACTTTCCCGGACATCCCATCCACCTCCTGCCTGGATTAAAAAGAAAAATTGTTATTATTTAGAGGTTTTGCAAAACAATGGCACCTTCCCCCCACAATTTATTTTTTAACCAAATCTGTTACCTAGGCAACGCCGGGTATGGACCGCTAGTAATACAATAAAAATATTTTTTAAATCTTGAAAATAAAAAATAGTTTCGTCTTGCTGTTTCTACAGATTAAAAAATTTCATTTTTTCAGATTTAACTGCTCGTCTTTCTTGGATAAACTGGGAGAACTTGGGCGTCAACCCCAACAGAAGAAGTGTACTGACAACTCTGGCACTGTCTGCTGATTCCATGCAACTTGGACATCATTAGGAGGCGCCGTAGTTCTCCAGTTAGTTGGTCATCGTTATCATCAGTCATCATATTAGCTAATCGAGTTAGTCGAGTAGCAGACGTACACAAGGGTGACAAAATATAGTACGCTTTTGTGAGGACCTCCTAAAAAACTTACGAAATATTGACCATTTTAGTATCTACTTCATATTTGTGGTATTCTTACGAATTATGTAAATATCTGTTCGAAATTCATCCCATCCATATTAATGTATTTTACATGTGGGTTCTCCTCAAAATGTTTCTCGATCCATCTTGTAATCTACTTCTATGGACATATCGAATTGTTATTTTACGCGAAGTAACTGTAAACTGTTCTTCGGAGCCAGGTACTTTCGAGGACTCACTGCAGGTCCTTTATTTTAATTTTTTTTCAATCTTCCAATAAACTTCCCAAAGCAATAGTTTGCGAGATCATTGAAGCACAATGTTCCTTTATCACCTGCGTATCGGACCTCGTACTCGTATTGTAATGCATAATTTATAAACAAAAATTGGGGAAAAAATTCAATTTTGAACGACTGACATAATATTAAGATTTTCAGTACCATCACAAGTATAAAAAGTTGTGTGCATAAAATTCGGTAAAAATGGCGTAAGCAAATTTCAGGTGGGCTTGCCCCAAAAATTTGGCCCAAGCATTTTTTTTACCTTAGCTCATATTTTAAATCTCTCATTTCTGTGCAATATGTATAGTTGTAAGGTAAATTATTTGCGTATTAGAGCATGGCATTGACGTATTTATACGAATAATAATTAGATAAAATTATATTCTCAATCAAAATAATGAACTACCCGCGACATTAATGTACGAGCTCGTGATTTATTAACGGATTACCTTTTTTACATTCAAAAAAATTTGTTTATCACATTGTATCACCTATCAGTACATTAGTAGCTGAATATCTTCAGATATGATATAAGAAAAGTATATAAGATATGATAGATATGATATACATAAGATATATATAAGATATGATATCTCATATCTTGAAGCATCAAGTACAGCACAAATAAGTCAATGTAAAAAGCACGAATTATTTAATTAAATGGAACATCCAATGTATTCTTGAAACATTAGCATAGTGAAAAGAATTAAAAAAGGGTTGCTTCTGTGGTTCGGTCACATTGAACCAATAAATGAAGAGGGAATGGTGATATGACGCAAGTGTTGACGGTGCCAGAAATAGAGTAGGTACAGCCGCGGAAGATTTGGCACGACCAGTCAGGAACAAGTAGTAACGTACTGATAAATGACAAAAAGTATTTATTGTTTAAAAAATGTAAGAGTTACACCAATAAAGAAAAACTCGGAAGAATTCAGGTGAGTGTTTATGAAATATGATATTTTCTGTGATTTATGTTAAGCATTTTTTGTAAAATATAATTAAAGCATAATTAAAAAGTATAAATGGTTCAAATGTATATACGTTATAAATGGTTCAAATGTAGTATTTTGTTAAAAAATATTGTATAAACGTATAAATAAAAGCATTGAAAAATGTGTATTCGTTTTCTTTTTAACCAGCACGTTATACTCCACTGTTATATGTTAATAAATCTTTATGCTATTATATCCAAGTGAGTTTCTTCGTGGATCAGCAGTTTAATTTGAGAGAAGAAACAACTACCACGTTAGGTTCCCCAACAGGATTAAGCCATGTATTCACTAGGGGACAAATTGTCCCTCAACAACACGCGCGGCATAGAGTCTGCGTGACGCTGCAACGTCGTGCACTGTTCCGCGACGGCGCGCACAACATAGCGCAGCATTTCTACGTGCCGTGGCAACGTTGCCATGCGCACGGTACCCGAGCGAGCTCACTGCAACATTACGCGGAGCGTCAGTACCACGTGGTATGTTTACAAGTGAATACGCATGCACTGTATCTGTCAAGATGACAGTGTGGGGAAACGAAATTGTTCTTGAACTCATCGAGCTGTATCGATCGAAGATCACATAGAATGTCCGTCCTTCTTTCTCTTTGCAGTTAATAATTTCGCATTCTCCTCTTTTTTCTCCTCTTACGTTTCGATAAACTCATTAACATAAACAGACACGCAGTTGTCATCATAACCTCATAGGGCGACATTTCCGCGACGTGTGGAAAACAATAATTATTTGCAAAAAGGACCTTGTTTTTAATAATATTCAATTTACTACAGTAAAACCTTGTTAATTTGAAATTGCGACCCAAAAAAACATTTCGAATTGCGCGGAACCTCGTTTTCGCCAAATGAGATACTACAGCTGTCATTATAACCTCATCGGGTGACATTTCCGCGACAAGATATGCGAGTCCCGGTGTGTACACGTCAAATGACCGCGTCTTTGTCCCCGAAACATGAGCGTAGATGTTGATGCGAAATGCCGAGCGGAATGTTTCGCGATTTGTCCCCTAGTGAATACATGGCTTTAAAGTAACACAGTAGATAAGAACGGCTAAGATTTTTAAAAAAATGGTGGCAAAATGCCCAAAAAGAAACGTTACGAGATATCAAACGAAGCTTTGGTATTCTCGTAACAATCGCTGAAACGGCTAAGCATCTCAAACAAGGCTGAGATGCTTCGCCTTCGAACAAAATGTCGGTCCGGCCGGCGGTGGTATGCCAGTGACATGCGGTGACACGTGTGCATGTAGTCATCTGTTGTTCGGAAGTTTCCTCCAGGGGTTTGCCCTATACGAAAAATGATAACGCAGTTCGCGGCAAAAATCGACATATCACACTAGCATGGTAGTCTGGCAGTCCGCCTCGCAGCATGCTCGCAGCACAGAATATAGACCAATACCTCGCAGGCAGGAGGTTCACACACTGTCCAGCGAGTGATCCTGCATCAGTACTGTTGAGTTTCTCGCGAGTATCGGTTCCCTTGAAAATATGCCTAATTTACGCTCTATATACAAAAAAGATAATTGCTATTCTACAATGTTGTTTTTTGTTATTGGACAAAAATATAGAAAAGGTCTGGGAGAAGAAGCTGTTCACGATTCGTAAGAGAAATTGTGACTGTGCCTGTCATACCTCGTTATTTATAGAAATTGATCCTGATGACTACCAAAATTATTAAAGAACTAGCTGTAACCCATCAAAATTGACGGTACTTTTACATGCCGTTCCTAAAGAATAAGTTTTTACTTATTTTAAAGTTAGTTAATAAAGGTATTATTTTAAACCCTGGCCATTGTGCTGGGTGGAAGATGAAATGGTTCCCGTCTTTGCTAAGCCCTAGTATATATTTATAGTAGGGATTTACCGTCGGGTATAGGGACGTATTTACCGTCGACGAAACGAGACCGTCCACGTCCGTCCATTGACGAGACGATCAACTAGTTGAATTCGTCAACTAGTTGACGCGTCAACTTCGTTACGCGGACGTCGCGGACGTTCTATCTAAACATCGGGACGATGGTCAACTGTCCACGGTTCTCAACCGTTGGCTATTTTTATTACGTTAATTTTTAAAATTTAAAGAAGTTCGAAGGAATATAGTTTCGGGGAAAGTAAAACCGCTACTTGTGCTTATATGTAAAAAGAAATATTTTATTATTTATTTGTTTACGCACATTATATGCTTTTACATATTGTTTTATATACTTCTTTCTATATGTTCCGCACAGAACAGGCAACAAAGGTGCGGTCCGCTGATTCCGCTTCAGAAGCCTTCGGGATGTCTCACACAGCACGGGCGCACCGTGTGAGCAGCTGGAAAAAGAGCGATATTGCACGGTAAACGGGAATGTGCACCAGAGGCGACGGCAAAAGAATTTGCTAAGAGCAAAATGTCTAACTCGACGAGTGGTACGCACAAGGCCATACCAAGTTCGAAATAACTATTAATAAATTCCCAAAATATTTTAAAACCCGAGCGACTAAAAAACCGAATTTAAAAATAGCTATATATAGGGTGGGTCTCCGCGTTACGGTGGGAGAAATTCAGTAGGAATTTACAATATTTTAAGCAAAAGGGTAAATTAGAAAGCAACAACAAAAAACACTTTTTCAGGAAATTCAATAAAAAGTAAAAGGCACTTTTTTCTCAAAACACGATTCCGCGGACCAGCAGCGTAACAAGGTAAAAGTAATCTCGGCGAACTGAGGATGCTGAGTCTGCGGAATCTTCCTTTATTTATACTTAAAATCTAGACACAGCGGGAAATCAACGGTCAAAATGGGATTAGTAAGGGAGGGGAGAGACATCTCGAGAATACCCAGTGGCGGATGGTGGTCAGCGCAGCATTCCCGAGCGGATCATACCGTGCCGGCCCATCCTCTAGACGGACTATTTTGCCCGCCTAGCCAAATTATCTCCCGAACGGGGAGGTGTACATATGTAAATGTTACGTCAAATTGAACGCCTGGCACATCCGCATGTGAATTTAATTAGTACCAATGTGTCCGGATGTGTCGGCGTTCATAAATCGCCTCAAAAAAGGCCGATTCCTATCTCTCGATGTATCTCCTTCCAAACTAATCCGATTCTTTATTTTATAACGAATTCTGACAGGAAATGACATGCCAGGTTTTGTGCACTTTTTCTGAGTTCATCTCGTGAACTTTCTGATTTTACGGCGTTGCAAACTTTCCACGCGCCGCGTACGTCTGGTCCATAAACCAGCGGCCCCCGCCAGGCGCCGGCTTGTCGCGTTCAAACGTCGGCCTGCCTGACCATTTTAACGGCCTTTCAAATCTGCTGCGCAGTTATCTGAAAACTGGCAAAAAACATATTTTTGCTATTTAATTTAATCCGCGAGATCGGCCGTCATCCTCCACAGTGAGATACGTTTATTTCCGAATCTCGCGGATGTCCTAATAATGCACAAAACCTTATATCTCCAGTCAGGATTCGTCAGTAATAAGACCGCTAATTCCACTCATTTTATTTACAACAAAAAATTACAAATTACATATAGAATAAAATTACAAAAAATCTTAAAACTATTCAAGTTGTCGAGGCCTCGACGCGAGTATAAGAAATATTATAAACTAAATGCATAAATGTTCAAAAAATAAACCTTATAGTAACAATTACACATACACACACACGGCCATATATTGTTATTTTTATTAAATTTAAAAAATTCAATTTTATGCCGCTGGATTGATCGTGTGCGAAACACCACCCCCGTGTGGCTTTGCCGCACTCGAAGGTAGCACACGATCCTCGAAGGCCGGGTGATGACATCTACGCGTGTGTGGTCTCCGACGCCTGCTGCGTCGGCAGGGTGATGACTCTGGTAGCGGGTCGCACGTAGTCCCCGGAGGCGGTCCGAAGTCGCACCGTGCGGACCTGGCCGTCGGCGGCGGGAACCGCCTCCACGATGACTCCTCGCGGCCAGCTGTTCCGAGGAAGGGCGGGGTCAGCAATGATGGCGGCGGCCCCCTCCCGAAGCGGAGGGGCCGGCTCCTGCCACTTCCGTCGTTGGGCGAGAGTCGGGAGGTATTCCCGGATCCACCGGCGCCAAAACATGTCTGCAAGCTGCTGGGCGAACTGCCACTGCTTCTTGAGGCAGACCTGCTCATCCAGAGGTCCATATGTGGCGAGATGAGAATGTCGCCCGGCCGCGCCCAGTAGTAGGTGGTTCGGCGTGAGCGGGGAGTCGTCCCGTGGATCTTCCGAAACGGGAGTCAGCGGGCGGCTGTTCACCACGTTCTAAGCCTCGGCGAACGCCGTCATCAAGGTCTCCGGGCGCGGGGCGCGCTCCTTTAGAATGGTCTCTTTAAACCTGGCGGTATATCGGCGACTGTTGTAGCTGACAATCGGGAGTCCATTATGATTATTCCATCCTCGTCCAGTCGCGGGGTCACCACGTACAAACGGCTGGTGCGGGGGAGGGGAGCCCCCCGCCAAAGTATGCTGAGCTCCGGTCCAAAAGACTCCGCTTGTGCTCGCAATACCCGCGATCTTTCGGCAGCACACCGCTCATCCGCGGTCAAATCTGCTCGGCGCGCGCGGTCTCTGCCGCGCCAGCAATTTTCTATTCTAAAGCGCCGCACCCAAGCGGTCGCTCGTAATAATCTCGACACGAAGAAAACCGCCTAATATCCGGCAATGCTCCGTCGTTGTACTGCGTAACAACTGCCGGTCGTAGTTGCAATTGCTCCGGATCAGGGTTGCGGCGGTCGCTTTTCTCGCGGTCATACTTCTTAATTGTCCCGTCAAAATGGCGGTCGGGTAAACCAGCGCCCGGTAGGTGTCAAGTCCGGCGGCTCGACATCCCGCGTCAGCACACACCACCAATACATCATCGTTGTTGTGACGGTCCCGAACACCGCGCGCTCCATATGGCGCGAATGTTCGGACTCAATGTTCGCCGTCACGCTCGCGGCGATTAAATTTCTCGCGGTCCACAGCGGTCCATTAAACGGCTTCAGGGGGGCTATTTCAATCTTCGCTGTTATAATAACCACCGTACTGTGGTTCTATTTTTTCCAATGTAAGCCACCGCGCAACGTGCCTGTCTCGAGGCACCGCAGAAAATGTGTAGTAACACTTTGCGTCGGCGGCTTAGTATGCTCTCTCGAGCCATCATGCATTTATTTGCACACAATTTACGCCAAAATGCCGCTTTTCGGCGTGTTTTGGCCTCGTCCGCTGGTTACAAAACTGACCTTGACCGCCAAACTGCTCGAAAATAATATTGCGACCGGATCATCACATCAGCCATGAATCTCACCGGCTCGAATATGCGCCTTTTAGCGCCCAGTAGTCAGCATCTTGTCGGCCGTCTATCCGCCTCTCGCTCGGGCAGATTGATAAATTTATTGCGGTTCCGCACGACTTGCAGATTACACAAATTAAAATTAAATATTAAAATATTTAAATAAATTTATCCCACGCGGGCTCCAGTTTATTCTCACCACACATCTTGTGGTCTTGTCCGGTCTCGTCGGCGCGCATATGTAGCGCGATGATAATATCTAAGGCCTCCTGATCCTTAGACATCCCATCTCAATTTATTTTCTGCATCGAAAATAACTTTAAATATACGATAAATAAAATAAAATAACGAAACCCGAATTTTTTTTTCCAGTATTTCGGGGCAAAAAAATCCATGAAGTGCGAAGAATCCAATGCCGGTTTCCCAAATGAACCGACTCTTGGCCGTGGTAGACATGGGTGTAACTACCCTCCGCAATACGGGCGATCTCATCTAGATGCGCCTCTACAAATCCGCAAAATGCGAAAAATTTCCAATGTCGGTATCCGAGCTGAACCGATCCTTGGCCATATATATTTTTTATCACAAAAAAATATTAAAAAACCGAAATTCGGCTGCAAGGGCATGTCTTCCTTTTCCACAGAAGACCTGTCGCCCGTTGGCTGCCGGCAAGCTATACAGTGGTGGCTTCCATCATGTATGGTCGCTCGGGTACCCACTGCACTGACCCGCACGCGGGGGTCACTTCCGGCCAATCAATTTCAATATGTGTGTCCTAAGAGTGCATCTCGCGGGCCTCTCACTGGGCCGCTCAGCTATACTGGAAGACACGGTTGCGGCGATGGTCGGGCGGCCTGGCACGCCCCCGGTTTTCATCCATCCTTGTGCTGTGCTCGATAAAACGCCGTTATCTGCACCCGCTATCTCTCCAACTCGCGACACTTCACAAATGGCATAATCTATGCCCCATAATAATTTTATAACACTTTTGTTATCCCCACAGTGCGCTTGATTTCCCCGGTTTCTCGGCTAAACCGTCGGGGCCGTAAATCCAAATTACGCAAAGTGTTTACTTTCATCACTCAACGGATGTTGGGCAAGTCCGCTGCCTTTCAAAATTATCTGCCCTAGACGCGACCGCGGATCGGAGGCGCACATACCGCGGGCGCCGTGCAGGCGCAGATTTCGCACCGGTCCCGATTTACCGACCACACTGGCGACTTCGGAGTCCATCGGTGACACGGTCGAACCTTTATCGCATAAGGCGAATGTCTTTCTATGCCCCCGCGGGCCACACACGTCGACTTTCTGCACATTTAAAAAATTACGTTTTCGGCGTCGCGGCTCGCGGCGAGCACAGTCTATCTGGCCAGATCAGCCGGGCTCCGCGGCGCGCCTGTCACCTGACCCGCGAGTGACACGTTTTCACTCGCGTTTAGCGGAAGGCGACGCGCCGTGCAGCATCCGGTGATGCCGCATCTCACAATTGTCCACGTCGCATTTTTTATCACGGCCCCGGCATCCATGTTTATGTTTCGGCGTCCAAGGTTCGAGGCACATAAAACATAATCTTCTGTCCTTGACGATAGCCGCTCGGTCAGATATCGAACAGCGCGTAAAATCGTTGCATGCCGCGGCGCCGTGATCTCTTGAGTCGCAAATACCGCAATTTTGCGTATTTTCCGGCGCTCGATGAATCGCGTGGATTTGCGCATTTTTGCGCCCCTTGTCTTCAATCACTTGCGCGGTCTGTCCGCCGCAATGGGGCGCCGAGTCTGTCATACTCGACAGCCATCTCGAGAAGTCCTCGATGTTCGTGCTCACGGTTCCGGATCTCGCCGCGAACCATGCCATTCTCGCCGAAAGCGGGAGCCTTCCGACGAGCTCGCGTAACAATTGAGGTGAGGCCAAATAGCGCTCGTCCATACCTTTTACTATGGCGACGGCATTCCTCACCGCTACCGCGAATTTCATAAAAATGCCTGTGTCCGTACTCTCAGTGAGGCGTGCTGTGTTCCTCACTTTTTCCAGGACGCTTGCGATTATCGCATCTGGCTGGCCGAATAAATCCTCCAGAGTGCGCATAATCCCCTCAACACAATGAGGGTCGCCGATCAAAGGGCGCACTGCTTCCCGAGCTGCCCCCTTGAGCGCGATTCTCAACCGCATCGCATTCTCTGCGGTTGTCAACCCACACAATTCCGTGGATTGCCTGAATTGCGTTTTGAATGAACGCCATTCCATTGGGTCGCCCGAAAATTCAGCCAGGTCCTTTGCATTAGACTGCCGCGCTATCATAGCCGACACTCGTGGCTCATCCTGGCTGAGCGGATACCGCGGGCTCTCAGGTGAACGCGTTGACCGGACCGCTTCTGTGACAGCGGAAGTCAGCCGTTCAAATTGCGCTTGTTGCGACCGCATCCAGTCGCCCAAGCTCGGATTATCGGTCCCGGCAGGAGCCTCTTGATGACAAGTTGTAGGTGCATTCATGCGCGCCGGGTCTTCTATGGCGATGTCGTCCGCCGAGACACTCGCAGCGGTAATAGGCGCCGCTACGTCGGTTGCCGCGGCGCCGGTGGCGAGCGCTCCTGCGCCCCCCGCCACGGGGTCCCTTCCCGCCGCTGCAAGTGTCAAAGCCCTCGTAAACATCTCTTCTTGGCGCTTCTGCATTTCATCCAGCTGCCTCCTGTAATGCCGGTCCTTCTGGCGTAGCTCCCTGCGCAGCCTCCTTATATCTGCACTCGAACTAGCCGCGTCAGTAGGTGACGCCGCCTGATCCTCAGCTCCCGACTGCCGGTCCGATTCATCTCCCGATGACGCTTCGCGACGGGAGGCATCTTCTTCGTCGGCGGGTAATTCGCGATTCGAATTCGATCTTAACGAGAGCGACATTTTTCTTTAAAATATTATTATTTCTCAAAAAAAAAATTATAAAAATTCGGATACCGACGAAGTACAAAATTACTGAATTTAAAAATTTAAAAAACCGAAACAACGGAAATCCGGCTTCACGAAGGACCACGAAATGGTACGCACAGGGCCATACCAAGTTCGAAAAACTATTTAAAAATTCCCAAAATATTTTAAAACCCGAGCGGCTAAAAAACCGAATTTAAAAATAGCTAAATATAGGGTGGGTCTCCGTGTTACGGTGGGAGAAATTCAGTATAAATTTATAATATTTTAAGCACAAAGGTAAATTCGAAAGCAACAACAAAAAACACTTTTTCAGGAATTTAAATTAAAAATAAAAGACACTTTATTTAGCAAAAAACGATTCCGCGGACCGGCAGCGTAACAAGGTAAAAGTAATCTCGGCGAACTGAGGATGCTGAGTCTGCGGAATCTTCCTTTATTTATACTTAAAATCTAGACACAGCGGGAAATCAACGGTCAAAATGGGATTAGTAAGGGAGGGGAGAGACATCTCGAGAATACCCAGTGGCGGATGGTGGTCAGCGCAGCATTCCCGAGCGGATCATACTGTGCCGGCCCATCCTCTAGACGGACTATTTTGCCCGCCTAGCCAAATTATCTCCCGAACGGGGAGGTGTACATATGTAAATGTTACGTCAAATTGAACGCCTGGCACATCTGCATGTGAATTTAATTAGTACCAATGTGTCCGGATGTGTCGGCGTTCATAAATCGCCTCAAAAAAGGCCGATTCCTATCTCTCGATGTATCTCCTTCCAAACTAATCCGATTCTTTATTTTATAACGAATTCTGACAGGAAATGACATGCCAGGTTTTGTGCACTTTTTCTGAGTTCATCTCGTGAACTTTCTGATTTTACGGCGTTGCAAACTTTCCACGCGCCGCGTACGTCTGGTCCATAAACCAGCGGCCCCCGCCAGGCGCCGGCTTGTCGCGTCGGCCTGCCTGACCATTTTAACGGCCTTTCAAATCTGCTGCGCAGTTATCTGAAAACTGGCAAAAAACATATTTTTGCTATTTAATTTAATCCGCGAGATCGGCCGTCATCCTCCACAGTGAGATACGTTTATTTCCGAATCTCGCGGATGTCCTAATAATGCACAAAACCTTATATCTCCAGTCAGGATTCGTCAGTAATAAGACCGCTAATTCCACTCATTTTATTTACAACAAAAAATTACAAATTACATATAGAATAAAATTACAAAAAATTCTTAAAACTATTCAAGTTGTCGAGGCCTCGACGCGAGTATAAGAAATATTATAAACTAAATGCATAAATGTTCAAAAAATAAACCTTATAGTAACAATTACACATACACACACACGGCCATATATTGTTATTTTTATTAAATTTAAAAAATTCAATTTTACGCCGCTGGATTGATCGTGTGCGAAACACGCATTGTCTGCTTGCTGCTAGGCCATGCACCCAGCTATGGTAGCCGCTTCGCGACTGGTGATAGCTGCTGTACGGACATTGGTGTCGTGGGATTTCAAAAGGTCATTTTAACTATGATAGGTCTTGAGGGCGGCTATTTAGATATAATTAGGACAAATTATTATCTTCAAGTATTTGTAACCTATTTAATAATGCAAAGCGGAGTTTTAAAATTAATATTTTTGTCAAATGCTTCTAAAACACACAAACATAGTTCAAGTTAGTTAAACGGTTATCAATTGTCAAATTGACACTCTTTGCCAGATAATCATATTCAAAAACATTGTTCTCTATTTGTGCCATATTCTAAGTGGTGCTTTTTGTTCTAATCCTGAACAAAGTTTTTTTGTATTAAAACTATGTATTCTAATACTAAATTTAAAAAAAGATCTATGAAATACAATTTCATTGTAAAACAATAATGGAAAGTCGCTATACTAATTTTTATTTTTTTATTGCTGAGATATATATTAAACACATGCAATAAACATTTATAATTTATTTGAGGACAACTTTCCTATTCGAAATTCGAAATACGAATTCGGCACCTGAATGAAATGAATATGACCAATATTATGTCGTAGTATATCATAGACGTGTATGTAGAGTCCATTCACTTTAGGTAAGCCTTTTGCATTAGTGTGAGTAACAGTCTGTTTACAAAATCTTGTAACATTCTTTTTTGAGTAAATGATAGATGCAAAAAAATATATTTCATTTTTTTAATCCCCAAATAATAATTATTTAGAAATCTATTCGTAACCGTAACTAGAATCCAATAACTGATCTAATTTC
Source organism: Agrypnia vestita (assembly GCA_016648135.1). Lineage (NCBI taxonomy): Eukaryota > Metazoa > Arthropoda > Insecta > Trichoptera > Phryganeidae > Agrypnia > Agrypnia vestita. The sequence goes on from JADDOH010004451.1 coordinate 38,814, forward strand.
TTTTTCAAAATTAGTATGATTTCAAAATTGTTAAATAAAATAAAGACATTGACTTTATGTTTTTTTAATAAAATACTCTGAATTAGATTTTTTTTTTAATTTCATGATTGTTTTAAATATTTCGGTTTAAGTATAATTAAAACTTGTAAGTATATCCACTATTGTAAGGCATATGTCATTAGTATTAATCAAAATATATCATTCTCTATGCAACAATGTCCATCACTAACGCTGACACATGGCTGAAATAATAATGAGTATAGGAAGCAAAAAAAGCAGAATTCTCTATTTTATTTCCATCACTAATGTTATCAAGGCGCTACGCTACTCTGGATAGCGCTGTTCTCACAGCCTTAACTGGCAGCCGAAATATATAACAAAATTACGTTATTTTTGAAGTATTATGGCTTTTAAAATAAATATATAAGCGGGTATAACTGTGGTCAAATAATTTCGAATTCTTATAGTTAATTTTAACCATATAAACTATAATCGTTTGTATCGGACTCCGAATCCTCGTCTAAATTCATATTAAATTGATTAAAGTCTGATTTCATCCATTTGAATATCCTTCGTCGCGTGCTCAGTTTCAATTCCTTTTGTATGTCAGCAAACATTTTTCCATTGGCTGATAATTATTTTATCAACTTTTTCCATTTTATCTTTATATAACTTATCTTTATATAATTCTTCGAGATATTTATATACATTTAAAACTATCTCCTTTGTTTGACCTGAAAGCGATTTCTCCTTTCCTAATTTAAAAATATTCGTGATTTTGTAGTCACCTTATCTTTAAGGCGATCGTCTAGCAGAATGAGCGAATTTCACCATTTTTTCTCATATCTTCTCTTTCGTTTTTTATCACATTTTTGTAGGAACATATATAATTTAAAAAATTTATTCATCAGGTTACATATATTGTAAATACGAATATCTTATTAAAATGTCATAAACTAAATTAAATAATTGATTAATAAATTACCAAACCTTCGATGTTTTAAAAATGAAGAAAATTGCTCCACTTTGTGGGCCTTTTATGACTGAACGGCGTGTGAGATGTCTTTTTTATTCAATAATATTACAAAGTTAACGATTATCTTAAATTTGTTACAATTATAGAAAAATCCGTTAATACGTTTACATGCAATTTATGTTTTAAAAAATACTGTTTTTTAAATTATTTTTATTTTTTGTGAGTTTTTTTCGATCCTTTTAAAATAGTTTATAACTTTTTTTCTTTAATAAATTAAAGGAATAGACATTTTTATTTTAAAATTAATACAAAAAAAATCAAAAAATTATTTTCGATTTCAGATTTTAGCTATTTAATCAAGGCACTGCGTATTGTGTCATAAATACGTTGCGTCTTGATTAAATATCTAAAATCAGGAATATCGACAAAGATTTTGATTTTTTTTTGTTTTTATTGTAAAATTATATTATTTATTCTTTTGACTATTGAAGTAAAAAAGTTGTCAACCATGTAAAAAGAGTTGAAAAAGACCCACAAAAAAATAAAATATTTTTAAAAACAGTATTTTTTAAAACATAAATTGCATGTAAACGTATTAACAGATTTTTCTATAATTGTAATAAATTTATGATAATCGTTAACTTTGTAATATTATTGAATAAAAAAGACATCTCACACGCCGTTCAGTCATAAAAGGCCCACAAAGTGGAGCAATTTTCTTCATTTTTAAAACATCGAAGGTTTGGTAATTTATTAATCAATTATTTAATTTAGTTTATGACATTTTAATAAGATATTCGTATTTACAATATATGTAACCTGATGAATAAATTTTTTAAATTATATATGTTCCTACAAAAATGTGATAAAAAACGAAAGAGAAGATATGAGAAAAAATGGTGAAATTTGCTCATTCTGCTAGACCTTAAGCGAAACATATTAAACAAAGAAACGACCGCTCCGGTCAGAGTCTTACTGGAGCGGCCAATGAAGTTGGTTTAAAAAACGAATACAATTTCACAATTTACATGTTACAGAGTGTATTACTCACACTAATGCAAAAGCTTACCTAAAGTGAATGGTCTCTACTACATGTGCTTTCATAATACGATGTATTTGACTTGATTCAAACTGAAATATAACATTTTTCAAGGGAAAAGTAGCAATAGTTTGACATATACAGGGCATGCGCAACACATGCGCAATGACAGCTAGATTGGCCACCACCAAAAAAAGTGTCAGATTCAAATTATTTTCAAACACATATATTTATGCAGTAAAACTCCGTTAACTTGAAATTTTTAAAACCCACAAGTCCCAAAATGCTAATTTCATAGTAGATTAACCTCGATGATTCGTAACCCCGGTAATTCATAATTCGAAATAATTTTTAGCCCCGTGCGCCATAAATTAATACGTTTTAGTTCACATAATTCGATTTTTTTTTAATTTAACGAAACTGAAAAAAAATTTCGATATTTTCGCAAGTGAGAACAACAGATATGTCAATTTCGGATACTTTAGTAATAGAAATGTTGCGGTCTTTGTATTAGCACAATAATAGCTTTGTGATAATAGAGTTTTCGAAATAATTTCTTGAAATATGCAAAAATATAGAAGTTTTTCACAAAAATAATGTTTTTTTTAAGTTTTACGATTTTTGTCGAATTTCGCAATCGCATCGCGATTTTTTATATTTCCATATAATTTTTAATCCCTTGCGGCATAAATCAATACATTTTTAGTTCACCAAATTCGAATTAATTTTTTTAATTTTGACGAATTTGTAAAAATATTTTGATTTTTTCGCAAGTGAAAACAACAAATATATCAATATCAGGTACTTTAGTAATATAAATATCGCGGTCTTCGTATAAGCATAATAAATATTGCGTTTTTAAAATGATTTCTTGAAATATGCAAAAAAAAGACGTTTTTCATTAAATTAATGACTTTTTTCACGAGTGTTACGATTTTTGGCGAATTTCGCAATTGCATTTTTTTTTGTACCCTGAATTTAACTGTAATTCGAAATGTTTTTTTTTTGGGTCCCTTGAATTTTGAATTATCGAGGTTTTACTGTATTATAAATTAGTAAAGGTGTTTAAATATTACGTACATTATTTTTATAAGTGATCAATAGATAATATTTTATGTGTATAATATTTCTACAGATTAAATAGTATTATATGCATGTATTTTAAAACAATCTGTACTTCTCGCTACTTTATACGATTTCACCATTCGTTTTTTTAAGCTGGCAATGTATGCAACGTGCAATACCATAGATAACATATGCAATACTTATGTTATAGTCCGTCCAACTTATCTGGAGAATGAAGGAGGGCGTCCCAATCGTTGTGGTACTGCCCATAGTCTAAAAATTATCTAATTTGTGGGGAATTTTATGCAAATTCGTTTTTTCTGAAACAAGTTATTAAGCAGTATACGACACGATAAAAAACAAAAATGTAAACGAACGTACAAATAAATTTATCAAAATATACATTCGTAAAATACACGTCACAAAATGGCGTTTTTTCAAAATCAAAGAAAAATACAATTTTCAGGAAAAAAAACAAACAATAATAATTCTTTTAGGCTGGCGCCACATTACGCAGATCTTCCGCCGCGTTTTTTCCGTAGCGCCAAATCGGCAAAGCAAATAGATCGACCGATCATCCGCGTAGTGTGTTTAATAAGCGCATATTGTATGGAAAGAAATGTAGCGATGTTCCACGACAGAAGAGACGCGGCGGAAGATCCGCGCAGTGTGGTGCCGGTTTTATTCGGTCTCATACCTAATGATCATGACCACCATGTTTAACTCAGTAACACCTAAGGATATCAATCGGTTTAGGGCCGTTGTATCAACTTGGTTTATAGTAATCTTTCGTTCAAAGCATAGATATTTTGCATTTTCCACCGATCAAACAACTCGCTCTCGTAAAAATCTATGCTTTAAATGAACTATTCCTATAAAGTAAGTTGATGCAACCAGTCTTTAATGTGCATAAATAAAAAAGTTTATTTTTGAAAAAAGATGTTTATACAAATGAACTCGTTAATGAATTATGTAATAAAAAGTATAAATAATAAAAATTCTATGTAAAAAATTATCGAATAAAATATGTTCTAAAACTTTTCTCATCTTACGGCTTCTAATTCAATTTTTCCACTTATCCTTGTTCTTTTTTTCCGGGTGTAGATATTTTAATGCCCATTTCCACGGCCACTTTACCTTCTTTAACTATTTTGTAAATTGCCGATTCAGAAATTGTATAATAGTAAAATAAAAAACTATGTATGGGAAAATCATTATAACTGTATGGCAGCACTAACCTGAAGTGGCGGCAATAAGTCTATGAACAAAATCAAATGGTATAATTGGGGCTTTTAGACGTTGTTCCTCTTCAAAAAACGTGTGCATTTTCAAGATTATTTCCCGAACACCGCTTTTAATGGTTTTTGGCACGGTGACAGTCTAAAATTTTCTTAAAAAACTATCGAAACAGTCGTGAACTCCTCTGTAAACAAAGTCTGTCAAAGGTCTGTCAGCTGTAGATAATCCAATATGGCGTCGTTAGTTCCAAATTTGGCCATTCTTCAGATAAGTTAGACGGACTATATCTATGACTGGACGGCAGATCTAGCCCATAGATAAGAGATCTAGCGTAATAATCATAGATAAGATAATATAATAATCATAATATAGGTGTATCATAGATAAGATAAGAGGCGTACACCTCAAGACACACCATGTTTTACATACATAAGACATGTAAATGCGGTAGAACTTCGTTAATTCGAAATTCAGGGGACCCAAATAAAACATTTTGAATTATGCGAACCCCTTTAATTCAAAATTCACGGTAAAGTGATTCGAAACAAAAAAAAATGCGATTGCAAACTTCCGCCAAATATCGTAAAACTCTTTAAAAAATTGATTTTGCGAAAAGCGTGTGTATTTTTTGCATATTTCAAGAAATCTCTCTTTCGATTTTCCCTTTTTCTTTACTCAGATCAATACTCCTGCTCTCCATGATAAAGGGCAGTGCATCAGACATGTTATGATAAAACTGAAAAGTCACCTTTTCACAAAAGAAACAAAAATAAATTTTGCTGATAATACTAAGACTAAGAAGTGGCGTGTTAAATTCCCTGGTGTTGACATTTTTACAAAAGTTGCGCCATTTACATTAATCAATGTAGCAAATTATCATTTTCAATTGTTTTTATTTGAAATATATGATTGCTTCTAGGAACGATAATACGAAGGAATGTGAATAATGATAAAATGTAAGATAAATCTTTGTTTGCTATAAAGATTATTATTTTTTTTGTTTATACATATATACCATTTATCGTCCATTTGATTCCATTGGAATTTTATGATAACAAAAACAAATAAAATGAACCACTTATAAAAGAAAAGAGAAAAAATCTATCTATCGTAAATATATACAGGGTGTTTTAGACTAAGTCCTCAATACTTCGGGGGTTATACATTTCATGAATATAATGTGGTTTCCCAAATATTTTAGTTTTTTTTTTTAATAAAAGCTTTTTTGCGTTGCTCTGAAAAGAGTATATATTTTATTAGCAAAAGAACATAATATTTCATATTTCATATTAAAATTTTAAAATAATAAAAGTACACACCTGAAAAGAGAAACAACATTTAAAGCTATTATTTTATATTAGAAACTTTATCCATTATTAAATATGTATTATTCACCGGTATATTATAATTTTCTCAATAGCTCGATTGTCAGTTGTTTGTGAAAGAATTTTCACACAAATTTAAACGTTCCATTTTAACAATTCAAATTAAATGAAGATCAATAGGTACCTACCGATATTCATTTACATGAATATGAGAATTTAAGAATGAAAATATACATACAGGGTTGAGGGGCCAGCTTTGGCGACTTTAAGATATTTTTTGCCAACTGTGCATCACTACGAACTCAAAAACTTTTATTTTTCTTATATTCTTTATAACACCTTTTCCTTGTTGTTTGTATGGGGAGCTTACCCGACGCGCTCCCTACTTGGCCAGCCATTTTAATACAATCTGAAGTTAGCGGACCATGGCACTTATTTTTTAAATAATACGTCGTGGTACTTAATGAAGTCGCGATATTCAAACGAGCATAACGGCTAAATGCAACATTGCAGGGACATAATGCATTACTGGGGTTAGTGGCGATGTCATATAGAACCAAGTTGCATACTTAGTTTGAAAAATGAAATTTTGGTATTTAGTGCCTTTTTACGCAACCATTCAAATTAGTTGTGTAAGGGCCGGTTGTTTCAAGTTGGATTAAAGTAAGCGTTCTTTTAAAGCATAGTTCTCCACCAATCAGACCATCCGTTTTCGTAAAAATCTATGCTTTGATCGACCGCTTACTTTGGTCGAACTTGAAACAACCGGGCCTAACTGTTTCGTGATCGCTGCGCGCGGGCCGCGCCAAGATTGATTGGTTGGGCTGGCGCCTGATGTGTCCTGCGCCAATCGTTGGCCAGGATTCGAATTTTTAAAAATCCGCGCAGTGACAGGTGAAATGCGTATCAGGTGTCGTTTTTCGATGGGAATAGACATTCCTCTTCGTTTGTGTTCAAGTTCAGTTCCTTTTAGCCTTCCGGAAGAGACACACCAACTGTTCCGGATTCGACGAAGCCAGGAGAATCTCGATTGAAGCGGCACCCGCCTTCCCAGGAAACCGCAAGTACCATTTTGTCCACTGTGTCGTAGTTAGCTTTGGTCCAGTGTATCTCGGGTGTCATTTACTGTCAATCATTAATCGGCGGCGATTGGAAAGGAAAATCTTTCTTTCTAATATCCGACCCGCGTGCGATGGTGGCGAGACGTTCGTCATCTTACAGTAACAGAGATGGGAATTTCATTTCAGTAAACTGAACTGTCGTTCACCGAGCTTTGAATCATTCAGTCGTTCATTTAAATTTTTGATTTTCAATAGAGTACTGCATTTTTTATATAAATCAACTTCTGTACGTGAACTCTTCACTTTACGGACGCGGGAGGGGGGGGGGGAGGGGTGCTGTCAGTATTGGAGAGATTTCATCATTCTGAATTTTCAAATTCGTGGAAGGAATGGTGCTTTCAAAAATTTCTTCATCAGCCATCAAAAAATTTTCACTACAGAAAATGGATTCATCTTTTTAGCTACAAAAAAAAGGGGGGGGGAGGGGAGATTTCGAAAACTTCTTTTATCTACATCGACTTCCCAAAACAAAAAAAGTAAGATTTATAACAACAAATAATTTATTTTACGCAAACTTTGGTAGGACTAACTACTTAAAAAACTGATTTGTAACTCGTTGCACCTCAAAATACAATATGTTAAATTCTACAAATAATATAGACATTTTTACTGACAATTTGTGTTTATTTAAAATGAAACTCCGTAATCTCATTTATAACTATTGATTTGATATTTCTTTAATTGAATCCCATTTCCTCCCTCTCCCCACCCCTCCCATTTTATGCATTATCATAATTTAAATCTTTGAAATATTTATTATTTATGACATATTCTTTATCATTGTTTTTTATTTAGTTTTTTTTTTATTACCAGCTTCAAGGAAACTTTACTGGTCATACTCACGAATATTTTTTTGACATTATATAAAAAAAAAAAAATTGTACTGTATGTTTCCCAAATAAAATAAAATAAACCTCATTTCTATCTATAAGGTTGACTGGCAAAGATTTCATCGATTTTGGGACTGACAATTTAGATTTAATGATATGATTTTTTTCCATCTACTGAAGTAATGAACTAAAGTGAACTATGTGTACAGTAGCCGGCAAACATCTTGAAATTTTTCTGTGTAGTGGGAGGAAGTTTGCGCATGTCCCTACCGTTCCACCAACGAGACACCAATTTTGTCTTCTGCGCATTCCCCCACTGCGCCAAAAATTTTCAAGAAGTTTGCCGGCAACTGTACCGTTCGTTTATTCAGTAAAGTGAACTGTCTAACCGATTAAAATAACGGTTTGCCCATCACTAGTAGGTACAACATTACTTTTGCAACGAGATTTCGTCTCGTTTGTCAGTTTTTTCTCCAGGTTTATTTTACATCAAAAATATAATAAATAAAAATAATATAACCAAAAACATTTTTTTCATAAAGGGCGATATCTATATATATTTTTTATATTATGGAAAATATTGTTGAAAGGTATAAATAAAATGCCTTTTAATGTCTGAAAAAACTTCAAATATATTTCAAATAGAAGTTGATAATTATAATATTATTAATATGCCACTATTAAAATGTAAATACAGTATGTCTTCTAAATGTGAACAAAATTACTTAATATTCTTGATAAAGGATACCACACGTGACTACTGTTAATATTACTGACTATTTTAAATGCCAAATTTCAAACCCTGATACAATTTTAAATTTTTCCCTCATTTATATGTTTAAATAATTAGAAACCACAGAGAATTAAAATTTACATAGATGAACTAAACCCGCCTTTTAGGAAAAGGGACGTGGAACCAGACCGTGTGTGTACCAAGAAATTTACATTAGTTCGTGTATATATTTTGATGGTCTGTGTTAGAAACGATCGCTAGATGAAGGTTCGCATATAGAGAACTTACTGTAATATTTATTGTTATATTTATATTCTATGCCAACACCGAAAAAAATCATACATGAAAATATAATCATTAAAATATGTAACTGCACATTTACATCAAACCGAGGTTCTTAGTTTTGAAATTTTTTAATTTAATTGGGTGAAAATTTCACAAAAATATCCGTATACAATTCAACTGATACTCAATTTCGGATATAGTGGATGTTTTAACGTTTAAAAAAAACTAAAAACGTTTAAACTTCTGATGTGTCTTCTGGGGTATTATGCCGTGTTTTTACAACTAAATCATCAGAGGTGATGTGCTGTGATTGTTTTGTTGTGATTGTACCGAAAGCAGTTATATTATTTATACATTTCTAAGCAATTGTTACTGCTCTAAAGCATATAAAAGTGATAGTAAAAGAAAACTTTGTTTTCTTGATATATTTTAAGGTATTAGGATATTCGGACATGTTTGTAGAACAGTCTCATACCATTTAGTATTAGGGTCACAATATGTATACATACAATCATCCGTATTCTGAAAATAACAATGTCTGGATCTTTAAGATCTTTATCCCAACACTTAATAGACGATAATAAAATTTAAAAATGTCCAGAGCGGATTTTGTAATTCTACGGCTCAAATACACTGTATTAAAAGATGATATAAGAAAGATCGTTTCTTACAAACGTATTAATTTCTTCATCCACAGCGTCCAGATGAAATATCATGGCTAAACTTGTCATGACCGCGTTCGGCGTTACCGCGTATTTAAATTTTCACATCTTGATTTTTGACAGATATCAATTTACATCTTTCTCCCTCCCTCTATATCTATCTCATGTAGAAACTTACAAAAACAAACACTGACGTAAAGCTATGTCTCGTTTATTTTTAATTTTTATTATCGTCTTTTAAGTGTTGGGATAAAGATCCAGACATATCTGTCAAAAAATGTCAAGATGGGAAGATTTGAATACGCGGTAAAGCCGAACGCGCTTTCGACAAGTTTAGCCATATTTCATCTGGACGCTGTGGATGAAGAAATGAATACGTTTGTAAGAAACAATCTTTCTTATATCATCTTTTAATACAGTGTATTTGAGCCGTAGAATTAGAAAATCCGCTCAGGACATTTTTAAATTTTATTATCGTCTATTAAGTGTTGGGATAAAGATCTTAAAGATCCAGACATTGTTATTTTCAGAATCGGGCCGAATGTTTGATAAGATTGTTTATATATTAAAGCAAATTTATATAATATAGTACTTTTAATTCCTTCTACAATCCCATCTTATATTCTATTATTGACTATAGATTGGTAAGTATAACCGTAACAAATGCTACAGCAACTTAACTACAAGAGGGACAGACTTTTTAGTTAAACCACTCTTTTGTCCGCATTTTAACAAACAGGATTATCCCAAAACAAATAGACGGCCGCGTGACGCGTAATCAAGAATTTATCGCGATTACATTAATTTCTATTAAGTGTACAAAGATAATAATCGATGATTGTCATAGATACATAAACAGACAACATGAACAAATTTTATGTTTATTTTTACCGTGGTCAGTTATTAAAAAAAAAATAATGCATAAAAGTTATTCTACGCGAGATCGCATGGACTTTTGGACATGTTTGCTTTAATGATCTCCTCGGAAGTTCAGCATTTTGGACCAGGGCAAGTGAGTGGTTAAGCACTAATACATAGAAGGCTTTGAGAATAAGTAACGCACATCAATAGATAATACAGAGTTTTTTTGAATTTGAAACGAAAAAAAATGTACGTATCGTAACAACATATGATTTGAGTACCATCATCAAAATAGTTTTTAAGCCATGTATTCACTAGGGGACAAATCGCGAAACATTCCGCTCGGCATGTCGCATCAACATCTACGCTCATGTTTCGGGGACAATGACGCGGTCATTTGACGTGTACACACCGGGACTCGCATATCTTGTCGCGGAAATGTCATCCGATGAGGTTATGTTGACAGCTGCGGTATCTCATTTGGCGAAAACGGGGTTCCGCGCAATTCGAAATGTTTTTTTGGTCGCCCAATTTCAACCTTAACGAGGTTTTACTGTCAAGTAAATTGAAATATTATTAAAATACAAGATCTTTTGCAAACTAATTATTGTTTGTCCAGACGTCCGCGGACAGTATATCGACCCTATGCAGATTATGAGATGGACAGCCCGCGTAATCTGTGGAGAGTTAATGAGTTTATCGAAACGTAAAAGGAGAAAAAAAGGAGATGCGAAATTAATTTACGACAAAGAGAAAGAAGGGACGGACATGTCTAGCGATTTCGATCGATACAGCTCGATGAGTTCAAGAACGATTTCGTTTCCGGTCCGCGGAATGTTGCAGTGAGTACGCTCGGGTACCGTGCGCATGGCAACGTTGCCACGGCACGTAGAAATGCCGCGCTATGTTGTGCGCGACGTGGCGGAACAGTGCACGACGTTGCAACGTCACGTAGACTCTATGCCGCGCGTGCTGTTGAGGGACAATTTGTCCCCTAGTGAATACATGGCTTTATTCAATTTTTCGACATTGCAGTATTGAAATGTACAATATACTGTAGGATGCTACAGACTTTTCTGACGATCAACAGATTATAAAGTATATCCTTTACAGGAAAAGTAATTTACTTAGATCTTGACCAATACTTTTTTGTCGGAAGAAATTGATTTTGCCACAACTCTAAATGAATCATTGTTGACAATAAATTTTTATAAATTTTTTACACCTAGTTCTTCATCATGCATTGATAACTTTACATTTGGTTTCTTTATATAATTACATGATTTACCTTTACAAATATACAAATAACATAATATTATAATATAATAACTTAAACATAATAAAACAATAAATGAATCAGAAGAACCTTGTTTGATTTTTTAAGTAAATACAATCGCCAAAAAATAAAGTTCATTATAAATGGCTTTATTGCTTAATTTGATACGTATTTTATAGTAAAAATAGTTACTTAACTATTTTTGATAATTATTTTTCATGTATTTAAATATATATAAAAAAACAATAACTAGATATAGGTTAGTACATAATTGATTCAAGTGCAGAAAATTTAAAAATATTACAATGATAAAAAAATATTAATATTTATCTTGTCTCTTATACCTACATACATTTTTCCTCTCCTAAAATTTGATTAAATAATCCTGTAGGTAGATATGCTAAACATTAATAACATTTTTGATACAGATTTTTTATATAAAGTTGGGTAATTAATAAGTTCGATTATATCACTCATGTAGATCTACTCATGTGTACACCAATCCCAATTACATTTATAACTTCTTAAAAATTAAATTTCGTGAATATCTTTTAATTTTATATGTCGGTACCAGGTACATTTCCAGATACTTGTCTTTCACAAAATGCATATTTATACATATATATATAAAAAACATTAGTAGTATTATAAATTATAATCAATTTTGTGCTCATTGCCTTTTGCACTTTTAGTATATACATACTTAATACATATAATAATGTTTGTTTTGATGTTAATGTAATGTACTTGAACTTAATTCTACATAATCGAAATTCTTTAAAATTTTTCAAATACATTTGCTTTATCTTGTTGTGAAAAACACAGATGAGAGCAAATGTCAACATGTAAACAAGCCAAGGTTTCGATGTAACCAGGCTTACAAATAGGTCACTTGTAACCAAAGCACAAACAAAAATTAATTTCAGAATATTTTGAGTTTGTTCAAATCTTTCAGAACAGTGCTGGATTTATGTCATAGAGACATTATTAATCAATTAATTTCATTACACACAATAAAGTATATTGCTCTCAAAATTCCGTAAAAAATTAATGTAGATTTTCTCATTAGCGACATCTGTGGGGATTTAGGGGAATGAAAATGGCTTTGTACAGGCCGCATGGAAAAGGTGCTTATTACTCATATATGAAAGCTTTCCACGCAATTTGAACATATATACAACTTCCAAAAAATGAATAAGCATGGTATATTCTATCATGGGTGGAAATGGCGAATGTTACAATTGTGTAAAGTGATCACTTAAGCCAACCATAAAAAGATAGGTCATAAGTCCTATTACACCCAAATGACTTCTATACCTACTTTCCCATAATTAATACAGTTTCGTCTCTGTGAGATATAGATTAATTAATTACGACGGATCAACTGATTAATTAGTGAATCTGATAATTGATTCATATATTGTCATCGTATATTATTAAGTGTGCAAAATTTCAGCTCGATCGGACATTGGGTAATGGGTGAAATATCGATTACAAGATTCCATCTAGATATATGAACAGGTGAAGCTAATATATTAAGCATGGTAATAAAAAATATTAGTTTGGTAGGTTGTAATAAATTTTTGTTGTAGGATTATAAATGCAACTAATTCTGATTTATACATTTGTATTGTACCTTGTACCCCAGGTGCAAGAGAAGACTGCAAGATTATATCGCCCTTACAAAAAATGCATTTTGAGATAGGGCTTATCATCATAACATATGCATCAGTCGACAAATCAATTACAAAATGTCATTATTATTTTCATATTTCTTATAACAAGAAATCACATTTTAAAAGCGATATTTCTTGCACTCAATTTAAAGAAAAATGTATTAAATGGAATTGTATATATCACTTTTCATGTTAACACAATAATGGAAAGTCACTCAAAGATGATGTATTGGTATGATATACAATGATACGGTTTGTACCATATTTTTCATATATTCTTTTGCTGTTGTAAAACAAAATACCTTTATCAGAATTTAAAGGTATCTAGCGGGAAAAAATCGGCAGGGTTTTTGTAAAATCCGTTTTTCAAAATTGAAAATACATATCGAGGGTAGAAAACCAAAAGCGCCGTTAGTGATAAAAGGTTTTTTTACAGAAAATTTCAGCAAAATTTCTGAGGTAAAAGATCTAATAGAACAAAGATTGTTTGATAATGTTACAGTAAAACCCCGATAATACAAGTCCCAAAATATGAATTTCATAGTAGACTTACCCCGATAATTCTAAAACCCCGGTATTTCTTAATTCGAAATAATGTTTAGCCCCTTGCGCCATAAATCAATATGTTTTGGTTTACAAAATTCGAAATTTTTTGAAATTTGATGAATTGAAAAAAATATTTCGATTTTTTTCTCAAGTGAGAACAACAGATATGTCAATATCGAATATTTTAGTAATAGAAATGCGGCGGTATTTGTATTAGCATAATAAATATTGCGTTTTTAAAAATATTTCTTGAAATATGCAAAAATACAGGCGTTTTATAAATACGCAAAAATACAGAATTTTGCAACTGTGTTGCGATTTTAATTTTTTTTGGACTTCGAATTTCGAATTAACGCGGTTTTAATATATATTATTTTGTGGACAAAGAATCAACGATTTGTTCAAGGATAAATGTTATGTTATGTATTTGGAAAAATGTTATGTTTACAAAAAAATGTCGAAAAGTTTGAAAAAACTACTTGTAAATTAAAGCAAAATCAAAGTTTGCATTTTTTCTTTAGTAAAAGACACAAATTAGTTAATTTCTTTAGTAAAAGAGATAACATTATTCAATGTAAAATTTAACACGACATTGAGAAAAAAGATATACACACTCATATTGCACTTCCAAAATAAGCATTATAAGATAATGCAGCTTAAAGTTATATTGTTCTCGTATTTCAAATACCTAGTGCTTATTACATCATTATGCATCAGTTGACAAATCAATGTCAAAATGTCATTATTATTTTCATATTTCTTTTTGCCAAAAAATTACATTTTAAAAGCGATATAAGAAGAAATATGAGTAAATATGAAGAAATATGAAGAAATATGAAACATAAATAGCAAAAGCACTCAATTTACAGAAAAATGTATTGAATGCAATTGTACACATTACTTTTCATGTTAACACGATAATGGAAAGTCACACGAAGATGATGCATTGGTACAATATACAATAATACAGTTTGCACCATATGCTATATATAATTTTTTGTTGTTGTAAAACAAAATACCTTTATCAGAATTTTGAAATAATCGGCAGGGTTTTTGTAAAACCCGATTTTTATTATTATTTTTTAAATTCAAATTTAACAAAGTGATTCTAAGTAAAAATTCTGTTCCAAAATGAGATATTTCAGTTTCATATTATCTAATGATAATGCATAGAAGAGGACAGCTTTATAATTTAAGAATCAGAATACAATGAAACAATTTTTTTATTTTCGTACATGTGATTAAAAATTCTTCACTCGAAACGAATAAGAAAAATTCACCTCGAAACATAACACAGGCTTTAAAATGTTGAATATTTCCTATAAATATTGATCATTTAATCTAAAATATTTGTAACTACGGTCCTGTAATTAATTCTTTAAGATTAAGTCAGAAATAATTATTTGGACCCATTTTATAGTTGAGTTTTAAGCAGTATTTTTATTTATAAAAAATGCCATTGGAAGTCACTTCTTGTCAAACTTTTATTTAAAAAATTATTGTGAAGGGACCATTGGCCTGAAACATGTTGATAATTCAATAAGTAGTGGTTTTATACATGTTTTTATAAGTGTTTTCTGATTAAATAAAATAATTAACACTTAGTTTTCACCACACTTTAGTTTTATTGTAAAAATTCAAAATTTTCGGATGATGCTCCTTTAGGCATACATTTATTGTTCTGAGAAAGGGAGTACCACCCCCGAAACATGTTGAATTTTTACAATAAATTAGTGTGTGTAAAACAAAGTGATAATTGTTTTATTAACAACAAAGGGGATTTTCTGTGTATCGTTTTCTGGGATATTTTGCCGTGTATGTGTCACCTCTCTGGCCGACGTTTCCGATACCATTGCAGAGTCTATCATATACGAGTAGACTATACTAGTGTATGTTGATGTGTAGGTTAAGTATTGCCTTGCAATACCGTACCGAAGTCAGGGTGTGACCATGTTTGTGTTAGATTAAGTACTGGATTGCAGTACCGTGTCGAAAGCAGGGTGTGTATGTCTTAACGTGGTGTGTGGTGATACCGTGTCGGAGACAGGTGTCGTAAGGATTTTGTGAAGGTATTCACTGTTCCATCTACTGCCGGATAATTATCCGTGCGGAGTCATCTTTTTAATTTTTAATTTAGGTTTTTAATTTAAGACCGCCATCCCTATCAATATTCACCAGGTGTTTATATGTCACGAGTGCATCCTTGACCAGGCGGCTGACTCTTGGGTCTTCCTAAGATGTTCGACTCAAATGAAAAATGGTGGTCCGTATCTTGAAAGAAAGCCAATGCCGATTTTCCTGGATGCCCGAGTTTGCATGCTCTTTTATGCTCGTCAACCCTCTTGCATGGGATCCAAAATCCCGCAACGGGATCGATCCGAAATGTCGGCCAAAGAGGTCACATACACACGGCAGAATATCTCAGAAAACTATACTCGAGAAGATTCCGAACGGCCATGAATACCTGACAACATTTTTGAATAATTGTGTTCTTTTTATTAAAAGAAAAAATATACCTATTCAAATATCATTTAAGAGGCCCCAGTACACGATTTACGTATTTGCTCTTGATTTTGCTAAATTTAACGTAAACTTATTAAATCATTTTGCAAAACCCACAGCTAAACAGGCTTTTAATCAATTTTATTATGATAGATCCATTTACTCTTGAAGCATTCCTTAAAAATATATGAACAATATTGTTAAAACATCAAAAAAAATTATAACCCCGAAACACTATTTTTAGAGTTATCTTTGGTACACTTAATCTCGTATATTTTTAAATAAAGACCAAATATTTTATTTAAAAATTGATTTATACAGTTTGAAGAAGTGGTGCTATTCAGACATTAATATTTTTCGACAAGTTGTTAAATATATCGTTTTAAAAAGACAAAAAATAAACGTTCTGTTTCCTATATTGCAGTATCCATAAAACCATTAAAATATCGATTATTTTAATTAAATTTTACATGCGTACTAAGGAAATTTCACTGTCATTAATATAAAAAAATTCAAAAAATTATACCTCATACTCAAGAAGCCATGAAAACTAAAATACTGTTTCGGGGTTATAATTTTTTTTGATGTTATAACAATATATTTGTTCATATTTTTTTAAGGAAATGCTTCAAGAGTGAATGGATCTATCATAATAAAATTGATTAAAAACCTATTTAGCTATGGGTTTTGCAAAATGATTTAATAAGTTTAGGTTAAATTTAGCAAAATCGAGAGCAAATACTAAAATCGTGTACTGGGGCCCTTTTAAATGAAATCTAATGCAGTTTTTCTATGCCACGGAGCGCACCAAAAATTAAACATCATTTATCTTTATTACTTTTTTAGACATGATCAAATCATATGTTAAAACAAACAATTGCATATCTACAATTGCAAACAAAATATAAATTGAAATAGTATAAACATCCTATGATTTAATAAAAGTTAACAAAGTTTTGTCCAGTTTTCAATCTATAGATATAGGGATTGTAATTACGTACGCGCAAAAATTGTTTTGTCTAGTTGCTCTCAAACCGTTAAACATTGAATCATCAAACATACTGTAAAATGTTAAGGCTTGAAAAATTTTTGTATAGAATTTTCCATAATCGTATGCAGGCATAAATAAATAATGAGGAGCATTACTGGTTCAGATGTAGGGCTCACAATAGGACTTGCTACTACAGTCTGTCCATTGTTTATGGCAGGTGATTGCAATCCTGTATAATTTTTTATTACGTATTCGCAGTCCTTGGATGCAGACGCGTGCTCCTTCCAGGGGACGTCGTCGTCTTCCCATTCGCACAAGCCCTGGCCGCAGTGGAAGCAGACCACCCTGTCTCCGCTGCCCAGGTAGAAGAAGCCAGCGTCAGCCAGGGCGACTGGAGTCTGTCGCTTACCTTCGGGCCACCCTTGAAAAGTGAACAACCGCGATTCGCGAGTCACATAGCTGGGGTACTTGCAGTTAGGCAAACACGCTGGCTGAATATTTTTCTGAAACATTTTCTGTAAGTGGAAAGAATAATCATATTTTTATTATTTATTTGAAAAAATCCTTGTTTACGAATAAAGGTACTTAATACTAATTTAATAATAACAATATAAGATAAATTACACATTTTTTTGTTGTTGTTAAATTTGTGGATTTTGCCACTCTACTAGGCTACGCCTGTCCCAGAGTGGCGTTATAGAACACAATTATAATATATTTTTTAAATTCGTCAGTAATATTTATTTTCATAAGGTAGTAATTATGTATCTACAAAGTATCAAGTGCAGTGTTAGTGGTAAGTCGAGTGAGTCATAAGTCCAAGTGTAAATATGTGTAGAATAATTGTTTAATGTAATGTAAAAGAATTTAATCATCATATTATTAAGGGGATACAAAAAATACATTCAATTTACAAAAAAAAAAATTCACGTAACTATTACACATGTGAAATTATTTTTAGTATCATTGTTTACAGCGTACATTGGTTGTACGATTACGGACTAAATTGCCTCCACATTTATATTGCAAAAATCAAATATTAAATCCTTCGTAGTAGATATTGTAATTCTAATTAAAATAATTATTCAAATTAAATTAATACTGCTAAGTGTTATGAATAGATAAAAAAACTAACCCATAAAAAACAAGTTTTTATTGTGCTCCCTTTCTCATTTACTAGTGGGAACTGGTTTGGCGGTTCGGTCGGGCGACTCTACGAAAGGGAGTAATAAAAAATCCAAAAATCCAAAATTAAACTATAATCAGGTGTAGTGTCCACCAGATGCGTCGGGATCTCCATACAACTTACTGAGTTGTATGAAAAATCCATTAAAAATTTGAAAAATCCAAAATTATACTATTTTTTTTTTAAACGAAAATTTGATAGATCTTCTTGATCGTCGCCACGAGTACGATCTGTATGCAAAGTTTCAGCTCGATTCGATCGCGGGAAAAGGGTTAAAAATCGATCCAAAGTTTTTTCGTCAGACAAGCAACCAACCAACCAGACGCTATGAGTTAAAAGAAAGGGAGTAAAAACAATCACATTTTCAGGATCGTAAAAAAAAATGTCTTAAGGGGGGGGTAAGGTTTTTAACTTTTTTTTTCCATTTTATTTTTAATTTTTTAAATGAATGTATAACATCGCAAGAATATTGTGTCAAAATTTCAAGTCAATCGGAGCAAAATTGACGAAGTTATGAACATTTGAGCGATACTCAGACTGATTTTCTATACCTGCTCGGGCAGCTAAGAGACGCGCTCACCTGAGGACTACCGGACGTGCTATTGTATTGGAAGAGTTTTGCGTAGATAAGGACAAAAAGATGCTGATGATGAAAGCTCTTTGCTGTGTGAACATGGCATCGACGATTATGTGTAAGTATAAAATAAGTGTTGAGTTTTATTTTGAATTTTACAGTGTGCAAAACTTTAAAGCGTTTTCCCCACATCTCACGTTTTCAAAGTCGGTGTCCATCATAACTTCAAAACTACTGCACCGATCTTTTTGAAATTTTGAACACTATTTCTGTACATAATTTACAAGGTAACGCTGGAGACTTTTTTTCAAATATGTTATTAATTTTTATTCTTTAATAACAAATTAGTCGATATTTTTCGCAAAAAATCACGTTTTTCCCTTCAAAGTGTTCCAAAAAATTGAAAAATTGAAATTTCAAAAAACCCTCCCAACCCTGGGAAAACCTATTATCTAACGAATGAACTTTGATTTTTTGATTTCAGATGATATAGCACCAAGTTATGATGGACACCGCAATTCTACTTTTTTCCGAGACACGTCCGAATAATTGCTGCCATTGCCGTATTTCTTAATATTTCGTCTTGAAAATTTTACACAATATTCTTCAAATGTCATAATTTAATGTACCATTGGTTTTAATAAAGAGATTTTAACTGTGTCGTCACAAAAAATTCACAAAAACATGCCTTTTTTGTACGAATTAACCTTACCCCCCCCTTAATTAAAAATCAGTAGTGTTTAAGTACCTACGCACCGACACCGACTGAGTGAAAAGGTTGAGGTCCGTGTTTGTATCCTTATTCGCGGATCTAGACACCAATAATCCGTATTCGTATCCGTATCCACGGAAATATATTTTTAAAAATCCGGCAGATCACTACTTAAAACGAATGAAAAACGCACACGTAAATACACACACATACATATACTTCACATTTAAGTACCTAAGTAATTTTTCTAGATATTATTGTAAGCGATTATAATAGATGTATGGAGCACATATTTTTCAAATGTTCCAAACTTTTTCTTTGTAAAACATTTTTATGCATTGTAAGGTTCAATTCGAATAAATAAAAAATAAAATAAAAAGAAACAAATTATTTTTTAATTTTCAAAATGGCGGAGCTGTATGCTGTCTCGAAAAGTTTTCTTTCTTCTCCGTGACATGCTCAGATCTCGTCGCTAGGGTTTTGAAATGAAGTTGAGCATGCTCAACGCGCACATTGTAGCGGGAAGCAGCACTAAGCGAAAATGCGAGACCACGAAATGCAGTTGAAATTAGTGTTCCAGTAATATCTTAATATAATAATTTCATTCAAATTCACAGCTATAAAAAAGCAATTACACATTTGGAAAAAGACTAGATCCTCGATAGGGGTCATCTCCGAAATTTGAAATTTTTTAAGAGAAGCAAAAA
This sequence comes from Agrypnia vestita, assembly GCA_016648135.1. Taxonomy (NCBI): domain Eukaryota; kingdom Metazoa; phylum Arthropoda; class Insecta; order Trichoptera; family Phryganeidae; genus Agrypnia; species Agrypnia vestita. The sequence goes on from JADDOH010004451.1 coordinate 59,120, forward strand.
ATATTACTAATATTCAAAGCATTAACTTTGTGGTCAGACATTTTAACAAAATGTTATAACCACTAAAAAATACTTTTTTCAACCAACCACTACAACAACCACTACACTAGCAGGTAAATATCACTACACACCACTACCAGAGTATTATTTACTCACCAACACCTCCATAAAATACTCTTCACACGCGTGCTGCCCTGATCTATCTATCATGCACTAAGTTTCTTATCAAAAAGTTCGACTGATCAGATCCAAATTTAACATACTTACTCTTTAGGACCCGGCGGGTAACATAGATGACATTTACTTTCTCCCCTTTCACCCCACTCCCTCCCTCTGATATATATTATATACAAATCTACACCGTTTGTCCGATCTGATCTGAATTTTGCATACTTATTCTTTAGGACTCATCAGGTAACATAGATGAAATTTACTCGCTCCCCTTTCACCCTTCTTTTATTTTTTCCGATTTACCCTCTCCTGATATATTTTCCCTGAAAATCTATACCGTTTGACAGATCTGATACAAATTTGGTATACTTATTTTTTAAAACCCGGCGGGCAACAAAGGCACCATTTACCTTTTCACTCCTGTTGCTAGAAATCTTTATTTTTCTTAATTTTTTTTTATTACTATGCAATCCTGAATAATGTTTCTGTAAACTTTTGTCCAAAATTCAAAGCCAACTACTCCAGCTTGGAAGAAAATGTCACTTTTTGGGCAAACCAAGTACTCAAAATCAATACTATGTCCAGTTTTAACTGACTGTACTGGAAACAAAATGTACCACACGAGGTTGGCAAGTAACTTCAAAAGTTGGCGCATTTAATAAGGATTCCAAAATGGTATAACACTTGCTAGATTATTTCTTAAATTTTGGACAAAATATTTTTTTTTTTGTAATGAAACCCAGTTTTGAATATTTTTTCTTATTTACTTAAAAAGAATTCTAATGTACCCAAGCCTTTCTTTAAGGCCGTAACTTCAAGATTCTAGTCTACTTTGAGTAAGACGTAATTTTAAAACAGAATTCCATTGGTAGCGGCGTCATTTATTGGCGCATTTCATACTTTGGAATTTTTATTTTAAATAATAATTGAGGTGTTTTTATTAAAAAAAAAAAAACTTTTATTAAGTTCTCTCAGTAATCTTCAAAATATGGGAATATATAGAATATACTGTTTAAAATCATCTCTTTATATAAATAAAAAGCGTTTTGAAATCAACAAAAAACTTCAAAATTTCTTGCAAATATATAACATTATAACTTTATTAACATTTAATATTTATTGATTTCCATAGTAAGAGTTCTAGATAATCAAGTATACTTTATACGTATAAAAAAACATATTATGCGTACATATAAATAATATTCATTAAAAATTAGCGCCGCCTAGGACACTAAAAACAATTTTTTGGCCGCGGCCTGTCGATTTATGCTTATATTTTATTCATTATTGTAAATAATGTCCAGTTTATTACTTTTATATTATAACAAAGGTTCTATCTAAGTTATTGCTTTAAAAAAAATGCAGCCTAGAGTATACATTCTGATATAAATGAATAATAAAAACCCACATTTTCGTAAAAAAAAACGCCGAAATATGCACTTGCGGTGAATGTGACAGATTTTTATGATATGAGATATTCTGATTTATCCAACCAACTAACGGATCATCAATTGGGCCTCTTGGCCTCTTGAGCGTAAAATTAAAAAAAAAAGAAGTACCTCTTTATAACTTTTGAAATGAAAACTCTCCGACCCATCAGAGATAGCGTGCAGAAGCAGAAGAAAAAGACGAAGAAGCTCTTGCTTCTTCGCTTGCTGAAAATTCTGGTTTCAATTCCTGTATGGTGAATTTTTATTTATTTGATGTGTGTATTAAATACTTAGTTATCAATATGAGATACCTGCTGTTAGTCCGAAATGTTACTGAATTATATATCAGAAATATTTGAAAAAAGATAAGTAATATCTTATCTTATCTCCATAGCTAACAGGATATTGATGTCACACCACTTTCGAGTCATAATTATTGCAGAAATCTAGATATAAATTACTCTACACCTGCCCTTCTATATGGTGGGCCAAAAATGTTTGCAAATAGCGACATTTAATTTCTCGAAAACCGTTAAAGGTAGGGTAACTATGCGTCGATTTACGCAATTTTAGTCATGGAGTGCTTTACAGGACAACAGCGTGCTTTTTGTGCGATTTTTTTTTACAAAACAACGATTCCTACGTTACTGTGCGACGCATGTTTAGAATTGAATACGGATTACGCCGTGTAAGTGAGTGCCCCGGTGTTAATTTAATCCCAGCTTGGGTCAAAAAGTTTGAGCAGACTGGTTCAACAACGAATGTTAAACCAACAGGGCAGCCACGTACAAGAAGAAGCGATAAGAACATTCGGGAAGTTGCATGAAGGACACAATTGTTCCGTATTTCGTTGAAAAAATCACGGAAAAAACGTAACTGTGAATTCAGCGGAATACGTAAAGATGTTGCGAGGGTTTATGATGCCCCATTTACATGAATTTGAAGGGTAGGACAGCAGGAGATGCAACAAGATGAAGCAACATGCCATACGTCAAACATGACTTTACCTGTCGTCCAAGAATGCTTCCGAAAAAATTGATTTCTCGCAGAGGTGATATCCCATGGCCTCCGAGGAGCCCGGACCTTATTGCGATTTTTTCTTGTGAGGATACCTTAAAAGTCGAGGATACCTTAATAAACCGAAGATAATAACCCAATTAAAACAAAACATCCGCGAGGAGACAGCCGCGATTTCCCGCAGCATGTGGCAGCGTCGTCAGCGACAAGACGGGGCACATCCAAGGGCAGATCCAGGACCTAGGTGGACCTGGACCTTAACTTATAACTTCTTGTGACTTGACCACGACTGTGTGACCCCCCCCCCCTGGCACCAAAGCTGGATCCGCTCTTGGGCACATCTCGACGATGTGATTTTTAAAAAATAAATTGATTTAGATGTCCGTTACGTTGAATGTATAATCAACAAAATAACATTTGTTGTTTTATTTCTATTCATGTTTCAAAAGTGAAATAATTTTCGGCCCACCCTATATATTATGACTGTATAAAAGAGTAAATGATATATTTTGTGTTATTATATATATTCATGAAACAGAATGTATTACACATCTGCCTGTTGTGTATAAAATCCAGCACCCTTTGCCCGATCGCAAACAAATTTTGCAAAGATACTCTTTAGGAATGCATTGTCAGGAAAAGGGGGCACCCCCTCCACAAATCGCCTTTTGAAATTATTACCGAGTCTGAATCCCGGGCAATGCTGTTTACTAACTTTTAGTTTTTAATGTAATAGTTTAAAATTAAAATGTTATATAATATATTTTTTATTGTAAATTAGTTAAATATATTATGTACACATAATTATAGCATACATAATGTATAAAATTGTAGTATTTATAATACAGTTGTATAATAGGTGTGTTACAAGTTACGAGTATTATAATACTTTGCAGTTTGCAGTACGTCGTTACAATATGGCGGTAGGTACTGATTAAAAAAATGTATGACACGTAAACAATGCCCCGAAACAATTATTCAACATAATCTAACAAATTTTGTGGATTTTGAAATAAACCTATATTATTATAATGCAAAAATTATTACCTTCACATGTGTGAATTACACTATTGTTGATCACAAATGTTATTATAATGCAAAAATAAAAATGATTATAATGCAAAAATTATTACTTTCAAACATGTGAATTACACTGTCCTCGATAACAAACGATATAAAAGTGAATAATATTTTATATAGGTATAACTAATGCCTAATAGCATCATAGCAATCCATAGATAGTGTAAAAATTCAAAGGAAAAGGCTGACTTTTCAAAGTTACCAAGAAAATAATTGCGATTTTTAAATTGGAATTACTCATTTAATATAAATAAAGATAAGAGTGCGACATTATTTTATGACATTTTTGGAATCAGGACACTCAATTGTACCGAAAAAATTTGTTAATATTTCATAGAACTCCCAACGCCCTTTTCTGAGTTTATCCCCTTCCTAGTCCTGTATAAGTGGATTCAATTCAGATTGATTGTTTTGTATGCGACACTCTTCTGCAATATGTAATAGGTACAATATCATAATGAAAATGTCCCCCAATTTAAGCGCTTGTTCAGATACAGCGGGAACCGTGCCGTTTCAGAATCGCATGAGATCCGTGCGGGTCTCATTTACCTAGGTTTGTATGTGATCGTTCAGACACAACCGTGCGGTTAGTCAACCGCTGCGGTGCCCGCAACCCAACCGCTAGAAAATAGACCCGCACGGCGCCCGCACGATCCTATTACTATGGAGCCTTACGAGAGCGTTCAGTCGCGTTGCGGGCACCGCACGGTTCCATGTCGTAACAGGAGCACGCGTGGATTATATTCTCTTTTCTATGGTTATGGATCGCTTTGACACTGAACTTTTTATTGATGAAGTGGAGAAAAGACCTGTAATATGGGATCTTCAGTGTGAGGATTACTCAAATATGCCAAGAACCAAGCTTGGCAGGAGTTGGTGGAGATATTTGGAAATGGTGGAAAAAAAGAGTATTTTAGAGAAGTAGGTATTTATTCATCAAAAATGAACTGACAGAATGATATTTATGTGTCTTGCCATGGAACACGGCCGTCGTTAACAAAGTAATGAGCGAATATATCTCTGATATTCAAAGATGGAGAACGGCACCAGAACTGTCAAACTGACGTTTATTTTCGCGCGCACAAATCGCTTATTAACCGCGGCTGTGTGAACAGATGACACAAATCGCGTGTTTTGAAACGCGATTCTGAAACTGAACGGTTCCCGCTGTGTCTGAACAAGCGCTAAACGTGAGAAATGGTTGCTCTTCTAAATTGGGTGCTTGTTTATATACATAATCAATTATAATTTGTAATTTGAACTTCGAAATTTGTGGAATAAAACTATATTTTTTCACAAAAAAAAATTAAAATATGTTTTTCATAAATTATTTGATGGCAATTTAATTCAATAATTTCTCATTTTCATGCGGTAAAAATGTAGTTCGTTTTTTGGTATTTTTGCTTATCTACTGACAACTGATTTTTTTATCATGGATGATATTACAAGATGTTTATTTAAAAAAACAGGTGATCTGATAAAAATATAATAAACGTGAAGTGTGCAAATTTTACTTCTACTTGATGAAGCTTATCGATATGATAGCTGATTGATATAATAAATAAATAAATAAATAAATTAATATAACTTTATTCCAGAATTGGGGAGGTTAGTGCAATCCCACACATCCCATATAAAAGTAGGTACACACATTAAAATATTATATAAAATAAAAGAGAAGTAATAAAATGATATGAAATAGAGGAGAATACAAGTATCAGTATTAAAAGAGAAGAAAAAAAGAAAAAAAAAACAAGAAAACAAGTATAGTGTTAGTATCAACATGAAGAAAAGTCGTAGAAGTATATTGTGTATTAACGGCTTTAGCGAGCGATGGTAAGTCAATTATGCGGGGCCAGTATCTTTCTCCAGTGTGCATCGATGCTGGATACTGGAGTAAGGCGGGCTTCCAGGATGAGGATATTTCCGGAGCTGTATATCCTTTCCCTCATCCCTGCCACCCTGGATCTTATGAGGGCTGCAAAGTTGGGAACACGCCCCTCAGTGAACAGACCGGAAGCGCTGCAATATCTGGGAAGGCCAAGCATCATACGGAAGGCATTGTTATATTTTATGCGAAGTCTTTCTATGCTGCTCTTTTTATAATTTGTCCAGAGTTCACATGTATATAACGTTGCACAGAAGGCAAGGAAGAGCGTTCAAACGGAAGATAAACTTGCAGAATCATTGAGAGTTGATCGTTTAAACATTTATTTATAGTCGCTTACATACACAAATGATTTAAAAGCAATGAAAATGGGTCCATATGAACTAAAGCCAAGAGAAAGGCAGTTTTTTATTTGTGAATAGCTACTCCAGCACAACAAATCGAAAAGGTTTCCTTCATCGTATTGTCACTGGCGATGAAAAGTGGATACACTACGACAATCCCATCCTTGCATCAACATCGACTGCAAAGCCGAATATCCATGGATCTATGTATTTGGTGGAATCTGCTTGGTGTTGTGTACTATGAGCTGGTTGTACTGCTGATACTTGGAAACGCTGAAATGGGAAGTCCTACCCCACCCGCTGTATTCTCCAGATATTGCTCCTTCTGAACACTACACTTATTTTGATCAATGACTCATGGCCGGACTGAGCAACACTATATGCTGTAATTTTATAAGAAAATTCCTCAAAATTCCGCACGGTCGCATAGTTTCACACATGCGGGGCCATCTTTTGTCTATTTACGAAGCCAGTGCAGTGGTTTTTTTTTTGTTTCAGTAGGATGTCTATTGTTTCAAGTTCGATCAAAGTAAGCGGTCGATTAAAGCATAGATGTTTACGAAAACGGATCGTCTGATTGGTGGAGAACGTAATAATCTATGCTTTAAAAGAACGCTTACTTTAATCCAACTTGAAACAACCGGCCCTAAGTTCTATTTGCCTGATGAATGCAGATAACAATCATATGGAAATAAAAATAGGGGAAGATGGTCTGAGATTTTGAAAAGACTGATTTTGAGAAAACACGTAATTAAATGGAAATAAATACCCATTCTGTATTGAATAGTAGTTTATTATTAGTAAATTAAAAATCTAAAAGTTTAATGAAACCCATATTTTCTTTTAAAAATAATCAAAAATAAAAATGTTTCATAAATCTATCTCACTCAACCCCCATGGGTGAGATGGCACACCCCATAAGGGTAAGATGGCATACATTGAGCAATACCCACTATGTGCACCCAGGTAGATGGCAAAGCAATCAAAACGCGTTATTTATAATGTTTGTAGGTGAGGGTTACTTAAAACTATCACAAATAACGCGTTTTGCTGTATTCGGTAATCCGATGCATTGCACGTTAGGGTGTCCCGTCCATGTATGAGAAAAAAAAAATTGAGATACATAATCGCAAGATGTATCAAAATTTGCGTAATTTTAGACAGATTGCGAAAAAGGTAAAAAAAACTAGAATTGTCTGTCATCTTGAGGGTTCTACAGAGCCTTGAAGTTTTGTATATTTTACGTTTTTATAGAGTTAAACTGTTTGCCTAAAATAATAAAAAATCAAGTCTAAAAGGTATTTTATTATTGAAATTAATGAAACAGAGCACAAGAAAATAAAATAAACAAAATATAGATTATAATCAGTGACAAAAACTAAAAATTTTAATTTATTTTTGTGTCCAAAATTTGGCATTTCTGCTCGAGATTTCATCCTGGTTCTAATAAAGCCATCTCTAGAAGTAGCGTCAGCTACACTTACACTATATCTATTATATTCTCTAGGACCCGAAGTGCAACCATCTCAGGTCAAGAATAAATGACGAAGGAGTAACTTACTGACATGCAGCATACAAACACACCATTGTAACGGTCTCTCCAAATACTCCTCTAAATATTGAATCACGCCACCCTTCCAATCGGTGTTAGTTGCAGTTCTGTCACACTCAACGCAAATCACGTCATCTAAATTCCAACCTCGACCCTCTACTAGAGTTGTGATCGAAGTAAGAATTCCCTTTACAGTGCCATATCATTCGGTATTGTGTGTCCCAAATAAATTGATCCAGGTTGTGCTAAAATTGAGATGTGGTCTTCTAAAACTTCTTTGCGATGGTCTTTTCGTCCATCAAAGTAAATGCTTTTTATAACAATACCTCCAATACCTTTTGAAGCTTCCGGGCTTTAGATACATCTCTGTATATCTTATTTTTATCAATTACCAGAGTTAAATCTTCGGTAGAAACCAAGCCGACTTCAGTGAAAACCGCAGAAGCAACAGCAGCAGATCGCGTCGATAAACCGTATCTATCACAGATTTTAGCAACTGTTGGCAACGGCAATGTATTCCAATTCACCGTTGAAGTCGACGGTGTCTCTGTCGAGGGCGTGTTTGTCGGGGATGCCTCTGTTATCGGATACTTTTATGGGGAAGATTTACGCACTGAATCTTTATCACAATTTGCTGAGACAGAATCGGTTTCTTGAGTAGAACATGACTTATTTTTTACGTTTATTGACTCTTCAATTTATCTTTGCTGTGGTTTCATTAATTTAGCCGTTTCTTTGTTATCAAAACCGCTTATAACCATTTTCCTATCATTTATTTGATTCAGCAAAAACTTCTCTTATTGATGTTAAATTTCATAGGTTTTAAACACGAACAAGATTCAAATGAAGTGCATTTACAAGCAGAAACGTCAAAGAGCTTCTCAGATGACTTTAAAAAACATTTCAATTTATTTTCAAAACTATCATTTCGTTTTTTGGGGTATTTTTCAAATTGAGATACTTTTCGAAATTGGATATCATTAATTAAATAACTCGTTCATTAGTTACAATTGGAATCAAAGTTTTTGCCCAAATATTGTTGATCTCTTCAGAAACAATCACAAATATATCTGATTTGGATGGATCTTTTCCATTATACCTAAATTTCAGGTCGTTTTTGACAAATAAAATAAATTAAATGACATTCCTTATAGTTGATAGCTGCTGATTGTCCTGTTCCTTGTATGGTCCGAACTTAGCATAAGTAGTCTGACTACGTACGCCTTGAACTTCTAATTTAAAAATCCCAAAATCCCCTTTTAACACTGTAACAATCGCAATGGTACTTTATGGCAAGTTATTTTGGTTACAAAGAAAACACTCGCGAGTCAAGTCAAGAAAGTCCCCAAAACAAGTTTAATCTTGAGGGTATTTGCAGGTTGAAACCTAGCAAATTCGAAGTCACTGGTAACGTGTTGTTGCATGCAAATCGATACGTCATGTATGATTTACACTTAAATAGAACAAAAAGTAAATATTTTTTTGTATTTAGTTCAGGAGCCAAAATTGAGGATAGCGAAATATCACCATTAAAATGACAATTTTTCAAAACTTTGTAGATCGGTAGAACCCTAAAGATATAGTTTTATTTTATTTTTAAAATTATTTTGGTAATCTACGTTCAATTACGCAAGTTTTGAGAGGTTTTGTGTTAGGGTAAGCCAAATTTTTTTTTATCGGGACAGCCTATTGCACATGGCACCATTGACGGCAGACTTGGCATTGAAGCCACCATTCCCTGGAGCAAGAATGACTCCAAGACTCCATGCAATAAATGCAAGATGGGTTTTCATCTTCCGACATAAATGGTTCTTCCTCGTCACTAGAAGCTACCAACACAACTTATTTTAAACTTGTCGAGCAGATATCCTCAAATTTGCAACTTTTTTCTCAGCAACAATAGATTTCAGTTGCGCTTTCTGGAGATGCATTCAACATTCCGAACTTACCCGTATTACGGTTTATTCATATTATTTGGGAAGATTTGGGCAATCAGAAAATATCTGCTATAGTTGAATTTCGCTCAGTTTGATTCATGATTTTTTGACTGCAAGCCATCGACTGCCGTTCGACTGAGAACTCGCAGGATCTGAACGTTACCCTGCCTCAGTTAGTTCTTTCGACTGGAAGCTCGTAGGTTCTGTATATCCTGCCCCAGCTTGCTCGTTTGATTGGAGATTCTGGGCATCTAAAGACTGCGTTTCACCTCGGTCATCTAGCACAATAGAGACAGAAAAATCTCCAAGATCATTGTCTGTGACATCGAAGGTACAAAAATACATTCAGGGAAAACTCGTTAATACACCAACTTGTTTTCTGCCTTTTGTTGCAAAGACTTTGGGGTTTTGTGGTGGAACTGTGCTAAATCCAGATTCGTCAACATCTCAAATTTGATGGGGTTCAAAGTATATGCTATTTCATAAATGTTTTCACTTAAACTTTATTGAAGCCTCGCGCTCTCGCTGCCGATGTAGCTCCGGTATTCGAAGTGATATGGACGGATTTCGTTTTCTAAAGCCTCTTAGCCAGTCCAAATCTGTTATTTCATTTTCCGAGGAAAATCTATCAGGAAATTTTTAGCAATCGCTATTTGATAGGCAAGTCCTCTCAAACAATTGTAGTCATCCTAAAAAAAAGTATCTCTAGTTCTTGTAAGTGTTTAATTTCTTTTTTCGAGATCTTTGGCAAATGTAGCTTTATGTCCACCTAAATACCCTTTTGATGATTCTCCTTTTTTTGCTTAACGTCGGAGAGTAGTAGTACTACAAGTAGTAGTAAAACTAACTATTTTACACAATAAACTAATTAGTAGTACTATTTACTGCTTTATTTACTTAATAATTTAATAAAACTTCCCACATCGTTTGCTGGGTGAGATGGCATAGGTACCCTCTATGCCATCTTACCCTGTAGGAACATAACCGAGAAAAAACATTGCACTTCCATTAATATGAAAGCTACATAATTCTAATTTAAGTGAACCATAATCATCATACTTTGCCCATAAAATACATTCAAACTTACCTGATATCTCATCTAGAATACTTGTAATGTTGGTTAATCTTTTATGTAAAAACAAATTTACGCGGAGCAATTTTACGAAAAGAAACGTGGTGTCCACCTGCATCGTTCTCGCGTACTGGCAACACAGAATAAAGACGTAACCAGCCCAAACCAGCCTGACTGGCAATGGTCACATCGCGACAAGTTTGCATTGGTGATCTACCCGTGTAGATGGAGGCGCCACTGGACGGCGAATTGTGGAGATACACCGACCATGCCGTCTCTGACCACCTTCCCCTACATGTTTTTTTAAGTTCCACCTTTTAAATTTTCTGAGACATGTGTAACGGACAGGATGAATGATGGCCCTGAAAAGGGCCTTTTCAAAGAAGATGGCATTGTCGAGTTCCATGGCTCGCTGCGGTCGCCGATTAAGGCGGACCCGTGACGTCATCTTATTCACGGGCGACCGGGCAGGACGCCGGTGCGTCATCACCACGCTGAGGACCGTAAAGACGGTGCCTATGCCTTGATAAATTCGTGAACAAATTTACGTATGAGAATTTATAAAAATAAAATGGCTGTGACATGTTTTTTTATTATTACATATTATTGTAAGAACCTAAATATTGACATGTATTTAGGTATTTTGTCACATGTTTATTTTTAATAAACGAGAAAATCGCTGTTGCGATAGACCGGGGTGGTGAGTGTAGCCAACCGTATGGCGTAAAGACAGATACAGGAAATATTATTTATTACGGCTAACTGTTTGGCTTGACAGACAGAATTATGAAATATTGTTTAATATTTCAACATATGTATCCGAGGACAGAGACTTTGTATGCGAAGAAAAATCGGCTGCAGACCGATTGATTCCGACAAGCCGCGAAGCTTGTCTTGTCAGATCTCGGAGAAATCTACAGATAACTTACAGTATCTTATAGGCCTAGCGACGGGGCTTATCACTGATAAAGTCCCGGGCGCGACAGCCACCGAAAAACAGCTCTCGTATTTGTACTGACAAATACCAAAAACCGATTTTCTTATATTTACGAAAAACGGGAGTTTTTTCCATGAAATTGGTATCAAACCATAATATTTTTGCTAAACAAATCTGAAGAAAATAATGCAAATAAAAAAGTGAAATTTTTCACATTTTTTTTACGTAACCGCTCTCAGCAGTGATCCGATGACAATAAGGGTCATTTTTCAGTCAAATTTCAAAACTGTCCTACGAACGCTACAGCGATCGGATCGACTTGAAACCTTTCTTATTGTATTCCTTATATAAAAATCTATCTATTTTACATACCTACATTGTCAGGGGCGCACCTGAAAAATAAATGAAAGTTAATTTTTTGCGACCCACTTTGAAATGTTTATAAGTGACTGAAATTTTGTTGTATGTGACTGAAACTGATATCAGAAGTTACGCCGATGTGGGTTCTTTGTAAATTGTGCTGGAAAGAATGTATAAGCCATAGTTTACAATTTTGACACATTTGTGAAATTTTTCTGAGCAAATACCGCTGCGATCGGTATATATTTTTTAATAATAAATTAACTTCGGTCTTGCGGGTCCAGGCAATTACGTCATACTATAAGCAAGACATAGTAGTAGGTAAATGACGTAATCAAAACCCCGGGGGGTGGTGTAAAAATTCTAATTTTTTTTTAAATTCTGTAAATAAAACTTTCCAAGTCGTTTATTAGACATTCTCGCGTGCGCGAACGCTGAATAAAAACTCTCTATGATTGGCTCCCGGAAATAAGTCCGAGGGTATTGTCTTTGTGTATGAATTAAATTTCCGTCGGCGGGCAGATTCATTCCGTTCTGTGCTTTTTACGCCGTTTGGACCACTTCACATGGCTTTTACTCATCACCTTTGACCTCTGCTCTACCTACTACTTTTGGATTTGGATTCTCTACTGGACTACTGCAACTGGACAATTCACTTTTTGTGAATTTCAGAGCAACCACTGTCAGCGGGTTTTACGATTACCGCTGTGCAGTTTTGATCTGTTCTAGTGAGTCTAGTACGGGAGACCTGCGCACCCTTAATTTGCGTATTCTGTACGGAACACTCTAAATATTGATTATTCAATCTAAAATATTTGTAACTTCTGTTTTTTTTTTTTTGTAATGATTTCCTCCGCAATCTTATTTATCAAAAAATAGTGGTTTTATACAAAGTTTTTTCTGTTTAAATAAAATAATTAACACTTATGTTTTACTGGACTCAAATTTTATTGTAAAAATTCAATATACATATTTCGGAAGCGATGCTCCCTTCTTTAGGACAATAGGTATACATTTATCCAGTGCTCGAATCGTATAAATATGGATTGCAATTATGTATGCGCCAACGTTGCTTCGTCTAATTGCCATTGAAACATTAAAAACATTGAATCATTTAACATACTGTAAAAAGTTATGGCTTGGCAATATTTTGGCTAGTTTTACCTGCAATCTTACACAGGTACATGTAAATAATGAATAAATTTTGAAGAAACATCATTTGTGTGAATGTAAATCTAGGAATAGGACTATTTTCCACTTTCTGCCTGTGGTTTATGGCAGTTGGTACATTAGTAACAGTATTAACTTTATATTTTGTTACGTATTCGCAGTCCTTGGATGCAGACGCGTGCTCCTTCCAGGGGACGTCGCCATCTTCCCACTCGCACAAGCCCCGGCCGCACTGGAAGCAGACCACCCTGTCACCGCTGCCCAGGTAGAAGAATCCAGCGTCAGCCAGGGCGGCTGGTGTCTGTCGCTTATCCACGGGCCATCCTTGGAAAGTTGACATCCGCGATTCATGACTTTCGTAGCTAGGGTACCGGCAGGTCGGCCGATGGACGGGATTGTCTTTTTGAAACATTTTCTGTAAAGTGGGAAGAATATATTTAATTCATCTTGAGGCATCAAAAATATATTTGAATAAAAAAAATGACGAAACTGTTGCGTATGTGAAATTCTTTAGGGCATACATTATTAAATATTTTTAATAAACAAATTATTACAGTAGCCGGCAAACATCTTGAAATTTTTCGGCGTAGTGGGGGGAAGTTTGCGCATGTACCATTCCACCAACTCCAAAATTTGTCTCCTGCGCATTCCCCCACTACGCCAAAATTTTTCAAGAACTTTACTGTAACTCCTGTGTGTCAGTTGTGTAACGTAGGTCTACATGTCATAGAAAATATTAAATATCTACCTTATTTACCAAAACAAAAAGTCACATTTTTTGTAAACATCGAATAGACATTTTCACACCAAAATGACTAAATCAAATTGTTATCAATGTACGGATTACTTAATTAAAAATATTTATTCATTACTCTCGTATTTTCGGCCAGTGTGTAAGAGAGAGCAGAATATTGCACGTCGCAGTTAAATCGAGTAAGAAAGAGCACGACAATACCACACATTTCATGTAGGACAGAGACGCGGTTGCTTGGGTTCGGCGAAAGAGAAAACAATATCGAAAGAGCGCGGTAGAGTCGCGTAACACGTGTTAGACAAAGACGGACTGCAGTCGACGCGTCGTTGAATTTAGTTGGTAAGGATACGTCGGCGTGAGCGCACGCAAATTCGATATATGGTGGTCTTAAATCTGACTGGGCTCGCATCTCCTCTGGAGTCCCTCAAGGGAGTTTACTGGGTCCATTACTGTTCATAATATATATAAACGATATACAAAATTGCTTTCATTTCGCTAATTTCCTACTTTATGCGGATGATATGAAGATTTTTGCAAAAGTGAACTCCCTAAACGATTGCCGAAAAATTCAAGAAGATCTTAACCGCATTTCTGCCTACTGTCATATAAACAAACTTCTTCTTAACGCAAAAAAATGCTTTCAAATGACATTTTCCAGGAAAACCAATAACATTCAGTTTGCCTACTCAATAAACAACGCTCAACTAGAAAACGAATGCGAATTAAAAGACCTCGGAATAATTCTCGACAGTAAACTTATTTTTAAAGCGCACTTTGACCATATTATCTCCAAAGCCTACAGTATGCTGGGATTCATACTTCGAACCTGCAAACAATTCAAAAATTCTCACTCATTAAAATTTTTATATTATTCCTACGTTCGCAGTCACTTGGAGTATGCATCTCAAGTCTGGAATACACAAGAGACAACATACATTGCGAGAATAGAACAAATTCAGAACAGGTTTTTGCGTCGCCTCAATGGTAAATCCGGCATGTATTTCGACTCATATATGGAAGCAATGGATTTCTATAACATGAGAACCCTGGAACATAGAAGAGCACGAGCTGATCAAATACTACTTTTCAAGTTACTTCAGGGACATATTGACTGTCCCAGCCAATTGGAGCTGGTTTCTCTCCACGCTCCATCAAGGCGAACCCGACAGTCCGTGCTCTTCCATGTACCCATAAGCAGAACCTCTTATGCACAGAACTCATTCATTCAGTGAACATGCAAAGCATATAATGACCACTTCAATGACATTGATATATTTAATACCAACATCTCAGCTCTTAAAAATCGTATTTAAACCGCTTGTTTGTTGTTTCTATATCTTCACCGGATTAACTGAGACCGACCATCATCATACACACACCACAACCAAACTCTCTACACTCTTTACACATACCCCCATATCTGTATACAACGTCACGCACAGAATACACACGCACTCCACTCAGCCACAATCCCATACACCTCACTCCACTTCCCCCTCTAACTCCCACTCCTATACCTCTATTTAATATATGTTTTCTTTATTGCTTGACTTACCATTTTATGCCGTGGTTCTCTATAATTGATCTACGAATTACCCAATACGTTATGTATTATTATAATAAATTGTTAACTGTTGAGATTACTAAAATAATGCAAATATGTATTTTTACCTTACATAATTATATAAAGGGACCTTTAAAAGGTCTTCCCTCTATTGAAAATATATCTTATTTTACCACATATTAAAAACTATGTTTATTTTTAATCATGCAGCACTGTGTTACACCACCGTTCTCGGAGGTATTTTTTAGTCTTTTAAGAGTAAATAAAATTTCAAAATGGTGGAGTTATATGCTGTCCCGATAAGGTCTTTCTCCATGACATGCGCAGCTCTTGGAAATTCTCATGTCACTAGGGTTTTGAAATGAAAAAGCTAATTATTTTCTTGTTGTGGCGTATCGAAAAAAAAGATTTTTCTGAAGTAATCTTCTTATGGCGCAATGTGGTTAAATTTTTTATTGTAACGGAAGTTGTAGCGGGAAACAGCTATAGCGGGAAGCAGCATGTAGCAATTGTAATGCGGCATGTTACGGACAGGACAAAGCCTGCGCCTACCGTCAGGCAACGGAACTTTTGAGTTCTGTAGTTGACGTAATCACGTCACATAAAAGGTAGAAATTTCTGATATGAATGAAGCAGAGCAAAAGGCCCCTTTCAGGGCCACCGCCGATCGCCGTGACCCGGTTGGGGATGGGTACCGTGCCGAGGGCAGCGCGCGAGTTCTCGGCTGCGGTGGTTGTCCTTATACGTGTCGGGGCGTCAGGCGGCGGCACCCGGAAGAGGGGATGAGCGAATGAGGAGCCTCAGCTCCATGAGATCGCATCCCGCTAATGACAATGGAAATGCGTTGAGTTGCATGATCTGAAATGTGTATGTTTTTACTGAGAATATTATATGAAAATATTAATGTTCAGATTTTTTAACATTTCAGAGCTCTCTAATATGATGGAAATTAATGGTTTTTGATTTCAGATGGAACTGAATCACAATTTTATGTAAAAAAGTATCGCATTTTCATTGTTTTAATAAAAGAGAGCGGGCGGGAGATGGTTTTTATTTGCGCACAAGGCGCATTTTGTACCCTGTTATCATCATATTTGCCAGATCAGCAACGTTAAAGTTGTCTCAACACTTATAATGGCATAACAGATTGCCAACAGATCACTGGTAAAAAACATACATTTTTTATGGCAAGGGAAAAATCTAAATATTTTTTCGAATACATCGTTAATGAATAAATCACACTCACAATAATATGGGAACACAAGTTTGACAACACCAACACACCACCAGCCGCCGCTTATGAGCGGCATACTGGGCTGGGTTTTTTCCATACAAATGTTCATGAAAACACACAAACCGGATTAACTTCCGTCAGAGGTGTCCGATTTTGATAATTCTTTTTGCATAATGATCAGTGGATCAAGACCTATCTAGGGAATATACACACTTATATGTGCAAATAATTTTGGATTAATTAAAAAATTAGTTTTTTGTTGAAAAGTTTAAAAATTCATAACTATAGTAAGCTACGACTTACAACAAAGTGTGATATATCAACAGATGCGCTGCGACGCACTCTATATAATAGATACAAAAAACTAAACCTAAAAGTTAATTTAGATTTTTAAGAAATTTATTTGTTGAAATTTCATAGCCCACCGGGCCAGAAAATGAGATATATTTTAACTGTTGCTTTAATAATAATGTCTCAAGGTTGCCACACAATATGCCAGGCTGTTTATTGAGACGCAGCCCATGTAACGGCATACATGTAAATCCTCCGGGGGAGGTGCGTTTAAATTAATAATTAAAAAACTGTAATATATGTAGTAGAAATAAGCGGCCGGAACGCGCCATTTGTATGCAAACTGTAACCTGTTTAAATAACGCATTCAGGCGGATCGACCTTCAGTCTGGTTTAAAACGCCGTGGTAAACCCTTCACGTGTGTTTCATTTACTTTCCCGACTACCTTCTACGATTTTGCTGCCTGCTGACATCGACCTCTCTCGAGCCCGAGACGAGGTACTTCGATGAGATCTGCTGTTGCTGCCCGCTGACGCCGAGCGCTCTCGCTTCACGCCCGGTATTTGATATCGGCGGCGATCGCTCCGCGGTGTGCTGACGCTGAGCGGACATTGTCACGCTCGGTACCTACTGCTTCTGCGGAGTGCTGCCTGCTGGCGCTGATTTGTCAAGCTAAGTATTCCATCGCAGTTCAACCGTCTTTTTTAAGACGATTTATTCTTGACGACCTCGTCGAGTTAGACATTTTGCTCTTAGCAAATTCTTTTGCTGTCGCCTCCGGTGCACATTCCCGTGTACTAATATCGCTCTTTTTCCAGCTGCTCACACGGTGCGCTCGTGCTGTGTGAGATATCCCGAAGGCTTCTGAAGCGGAATCAGCGGACCGCACCTTTGTTGCCTGTTCTGTGCGGAACAAGCTGGTCCTGTCGAGACGGATTGCTGGTCTTCGCTTCACATCACCAGAGCCAACCAGGATGTCGCACGCTGGGGATGAGCCGCAGTACATGGAGGACGACGCCCAGTACCAGAGGAGCGGCAGCCAGCGACGGGGGGAGTCAGCGGCATCGGAGCGAACTCGATCCGAGTCCCGCCGAAGCCGCGCGTCCAGCCGGTCATCCAGCCGGTCATCACGCTCCACTGAAGACACCGTACGGAGACTTCCGGAGGAGCTTCGCCGCGAGCGCCGGCGCATGGCTGACCAGCGCCGGGACTACACGGACGCAATGGTCCGCATGATGGCTGCCAGCCAGAGGCCGCAGCCAACACTTCTGGAGGGTGGCCCTGAAAAGGGCCTTTCTCACAACGGTCCGAGGCAAGGACCTTCCGCGGCCGCAACCGAGATGGCAGCACCGGCGGCGGCAGCCGACAGTGCCCCGAGGGGGGGGGTACTACCAGTGGCGGCGGATGCAGCCAGTGGCGTCTCGGAAGGAGTGAGACCCTCCTTTGAAGGTATTAATAGTAATATCACGGCTGGTAGCGCCCTCCCAGCGGAGGCGCAGGCCTCAGTGGAGGTGGCAGTGGTCCACTACCCACAGGGTGGGGCGCCCACCCACCCACAGGGGGTGGCGCCCACCCACCCACAGGGGGTGGCGCCCACCCACCCACAGGGGGGGGCGCCCACCCACCCACCGGGCGGGCCACCCACCGGCCAGCCTGGAGTGGCCAATGCTGGCGTAGCTTGGCCCAACGTCGGTCAACCTGGAGTGGCCAATGCTGGCGTAGCTTAGCCCAACGTCGGCCAACCTGGATCGGCCAATGCTGGCGTAGCTTGGCCCAATGCCGACCAGCCCATCATCACCAACGCCAGCCAACCTGCTGCAGCCAATGGAAGCCAGCATGCTGCTTCATCGTGGGCCAATGCAGGCCAACCCTCCACGGCCAATGGAGGCCAACCTGCTGCCGCTGTAGCGGGACCATCGTGGGCCAATGGAGGCCAACTTGCCGCTGTAGCAGGACCATCGTGGGCCAATGGAGGCCAACCTGCTGCTGTAGCTGGACCATCGTGGGCCAATGGAGGCCAGCCTGCTGCTATTGCCGGATCAGCATGGACCAATGGGAGCCAACCTGCTGCTGCTACCGGACCAACCTGGGCCAATGCAGGCCAATGCGCAGCAGCCATCACCAATGCCAGCCAATGCGTGGAGGGCATCGTCGGAAGCACGCTTCCGACCACCAATCCAGCCGCACAAATGGGAGGGCAAGGAGGCCCATGGAACAACACCATCACTGGATACCACGCAGCCGGAGCGGCTGGACCTACCTCCACTGGACACTCGACCCAGCCGTGCACCAACGCCTTCACTAAGGAATGGGTGCTGAACCAGCAGAACCCAATGGCCATGACGCTGCGGCAGAACCAAGGAGGGCCTGGCATGGACCAAAGCCAGCCCCCTGCTTCAATGATTATGGCACGACAATGTGGGGTGAAGGAGCTCCCCCATTTCAGCGGAGAAGCGTTCGAGTGGCCGACGTTCTTCGCCCAATTCCATCAATCCACGGCGCTGTGTGGATTCTCTGACCACGAGAACCTCATCCGTCTACAGACCGCGCTCAAGGGGAAAGCGCGAGAGGCCGTGTCAGCAATGTTAATCGATCCGAGCAGCGTTGCTGAGATCATGCGGACGCTCCAGGATCGTTTTGGGAACCCGAGGGCCATCATCGACAACATGCTGGGGAAGGTGCGCCGCTACCCAGTGATCGCCGAAAGCGCGCCAGTGGACGCGGTGCTGGACTACGCCATCATCATAAGGAATGCGGTGTCCACCATCAGAGCGATCGACCCGTCGCATTTGACGTCTCTGCCAATTCTTACCGATATGGTGGGAAAGTTGCCAAGCGCAACCCGCATGCTGTGGCTGCACTCGCTGGTGGGGAAGCCGGGACCTCCGACATGCCAGTCGTTTTCGGACTGGCTGACCGTCGTACTAGGGCCAGTGGATACATCAGGACTGAGGACCATGGCCACTCTCCCACAACGGAGTGGACATGTGCACCATACCACTGGCAGCAGCGGGGCTCCGGAGAGCCGCCCGGGACCAAGCCAAGCACCCAGGCCCCCACCACCGGCAAGGAACGCCACCCCCTGTCAGATGTGCAGCAGCAACACGCACGCGCTGCCTCAATGCAATATTTATCTGGCCAAGACAGTGCAGGAGCGCTGGTACGCGGTTAGGCAGTTTAATCTCTGCACCAAATGCCTCAAGAGCGGCCATAGATGGAAAGATTGCCGCGCCAAGCCTTGCGGCACCAATGGCTGTAAAATGTCGCATCACAGGACATTACACGACCCGAGCCTCGGCAGGGACCAAAAGGGGAAGAGCGGCAAACGAGGAGAAGCACGCTCTAAAGGATCGGGCTCAAAGCGCGGGCAAAGGAACGGAGCAAAAGGCACAGCAGCGGGTGGCGCGTCCAAGGCAACCAAGGAGGAGACGGTCACCAACACAGGAGGACAGTCGCAGGGACAAGAACGCGCGGTATACTTAAAAGTAATACCAGTGACCATCGGTGGACCGCGCCAAGTGAACGTGCACGCGCTCCTCGACGAGGGATCATCAGTCACTCTCATCGAGGAAGAAGTGGCGAGTGCCGTCGGAGCCCGAGGACCAGTGCGCGCCCTGCGCATTCATGGTGCGGGCGGCATATGCTCATCGGATGACCGATCCCGAGTGGTGTGCATCACAGTGCGTGGAGATGGCCCCGAGTATCCGGTGAGAGTGAGTACGGTGCGGCAGCTAGCCCTGCCGCCTCAACGGGTCGTGAATGACCCACGCTCGCTGTCCAGAATGGACTAGGTGGTGACAGATGAAGTGGTGCCCCAACTACAGATTGGCCAGGACCACGCACACCTGATTGTGTCACGCGAGGCAAACGAGATACAACGAGACGGAATACGCTCCCGGACGAAGCTAGGATGGGCCACCCATGGAGTGCTCGGGACCCAGCCCGGCACGGGCACGGCGATCGTACTGACGTTCGTCGCTTCGAAAAGCCACTCCACCGAAGACCACCTGGAAGCACTAATACGGGACCTCTTCGCAGCTGACTCACTGGGGATCACCGCCGCAGCGCGGGTCAGCAAAGGGGATGCGCGAACCAGGGCCATTATGGAGGCAACCACACGCCAGCTGCCCACCGGCCACTGGGAAACTGGACTGCTGTGGAAAGAAGACAACCACCCACTGCCCGATAACCGTCAGTATGCTGCCAACCGGCTGAATGGCATTGAGAAGAAAATGCAGAAGGACCCCGCATATGCAGCAGCATATCCAGCCAAGATGGCCGAATACACCGAGAAGGGGTACGCGCACGCCTTGACGCCGGCCATGGAGGCCCAGTTGTCGGGCAAATTCTACCTGCCATACTTCGCCGTGTTCAATCCGAATAAACCAGGAAAGATCCGGATAGTGTTCGATGCGGCGAGCAAGTGCCGAGGTGTCTGCCTAAATGATGTGTTGCTCACTGGACCGGACCTGCTCAGCTCTTTGGTGGGCAGTGTGTTTCGGTTCAGAGAAGGAAGGGTGGCGCTGGCGGCGGACGTAAAAGAGATGTTCCTTCGGATTAAAATCAAGAAGGAGGATCAAGCGGCGCAGCTATATCTGTGGAAACCACCAGGCGAGCCAAGCCCGAGGACCTACCAGATGTCTTCAATGGTCTTCGGGGCGACATGCTCGCCAAGCAGCGCCCAGTATGTCCGAAACCGCATAGCGGACGCCAGCGCCAAGGAGTTTCCGGCCGCAGCCCAGGCGGTGCGGGACACCTTCTACGTGGATGACTACCTGGATGGTAGACACCGTCCAAGAGACGGTCACAATGATGCGACAGGTGTCGCAGATACTGCAACGAGGCAGCATGACACTAACAAATTGGGCATCGAACAGTCCAGAGGTTCTAAGCCGCATTGAGCCTGCTCTGCGAGCGGTGGAACCGACACGGATCATCGGCGAAGAAACGACGACGGAGGGAGTGCTCGGGATTATGTGGGAACCGGCATCGGACGAATTTATATTTAAATTCGTCAATCTGCCTGAGATAGCAGAAGCCGACCACCCGACCAAAAGGGAGTTGCTGAGCACAGTGATGCGGATATTTGACCCGGTAGGGTTCCTCGCCTGCCTGATAATACGCTCCAAGATCCTGCTGCAAGAAGTGTGGCGATCAAAGGTCGGATGGGATGAGAGGATTCTCCCCGAGCACCCCGAGAAGTGGCGGGAATGGTACGCACTGGTGAAGAACAGCCAGTGCAGGATACAACGCCAGAGCGTGTCGCAGCGAACTAGCAAGCTGGAGCTGCATATGTTCTGCGACGTGTCGGAGAAGGCCTGCTGCGCAGTGGCTTACTTCGTCGAAAAGAAAAAGGAAGGCATAGGGGTTGCCTTCATCTCGGCGAAATGCAAAGTGGCACCATTGAAGCCGCTTTCCATACCACGAATGGAATTACAGGCGGCCCTGATAGCCGCGTGGCTGGCAGCCACTATTAGAAAGGAGCACCGCTGTACCATCTCCAGGATAATTTATTGGACGGATTTCACCACGGTGCTATGTTGGCTGAGGACTGACCCCCGGTCTTACTCAGTGTTCGTCGCCAACAGACTTGGCGAGATTGACGAACTCACTGACGCCGCTTCCTGGAGATGGGTGCCCACTCGACTCAATCCCGCTGATATTGGAACGCGGGACGGCGAGCCGCCGAACCTGGCCGCGAACGGAGTATGGTTCAGTGGGCCAGGTTTCCTCAAGACAGGAGAGTCGACGTGGCCACAAGAGAGTCATAGACTACAACCAGAAGAGGCAGACACGGTGCTCTTGATCCGACGTCCTACGACGGGGGGAGCGCTACCAGACATTCGGCGCTTCTCATCATGGATCCGACTACTGCGAGCCACTGCGTGGGTGCGGCGTTTCGTGGCGAATTGCCGCCAACGTGAAGACAAGCGCGCCAGACAAGATGTCTCGGCGGACGAGCGTGCCGCGGCTGAGCGCGCTTGGATTCTGCATGCCCAGGCAGATGCCTTTGGCAACGAGGTGAAGACTCTCCGGAAAAGTGGAGCAGTCACGAAGACCAGCCGGCTGTATCAGTTGACGCCCAGTTTGGATGAACATGGTGTCATAAGAATGGGGACTCGGCTTGAAAGTACGAATGTTGAGGGAATTCCGCAGGGGTTGCGAGCGCCCGTGGTGTTGGACGGGGCTCACCCGTACACGAGACTTATGGTACGGCACTACCACGAGAAAGAGAATCACCCGGGCACAGAAAGGACTGTGTCGGACGTACGAGAGAACTTTTACGTTCTAAGGCTGAGGCCGGTTTTCCGCCGAGTGAAATTTGAGTGCCAAAGATGCAAGAATGCGAGGAGAAAGCCGACCCCGCCATTGATGGGGCAACTAACAGACTGCCGGCTGGCGCACCACACGCCCGCATTTCACCATAGCGGGCTTGACTACTTCGGACCGATGCAAGTAACCATCGGCCGAAGGAAGGAGAAGCAATACGGGGCGCTGTTCACTTGTATGACCACACGCGCCGTACACGTGGAACTGGCCGAATCGCTATCCGCAGACTCGGCGATACTTGCAATCAGGCGAATGGCCGCAAGGCGGGGCCACCCGCGCTTCCTATATTCCGATAACGGGACCAATTTCAAGGGCGCGGAGAAAGAGATGGCCACCGCGCTAGCCGAGTTAAGAGGGGACTCGCGAGTGCAAGAGCATCTCGCTGAGAGTGGGGTAGAGTGTGTGATGAATCACCTGTTTCTATAGATTTTTTTTTTATTTTATTAATTTTATTTTGAACTCTAAGATGATTTAAATGCTACGCGGGGAAAAATTGAGCTAAACTGGCCGTAGTATTGGAGCTACAAAAATTTGGGAATGATGAAACGCTAGTATTGGGAGGGAGTTAGTAGCGATTGATCGGATATAGGTTACGGGCAGTTACTATTCAATTTTTATAAATCATATTGATCTTGTGGTAAAGCCGTGTTTGGTACAAATGGTTGACGATCGATGCGGTCCGAGCGGTCCGCATGTGCTTCACATAAAAAAGCTGAACATGGATTTCAGAGATTTAGGTCGCGTTTATTGCAGTTTAAGCCGTTAAAAAACCGATTAACGTCTACTCTAAGGTGACGATGATATTGACAGTTCCACGAGGTTTCTGAATTATTGACTTTTTTGCTCGGGTTTTGAAACCGTTTGAGAGCCGTATATCTTCATCTCGAGTGGATCCCCGTGCAACAGAGAGGCAGAATATTGAGCAAAACTAAGGAAGGCAGGTCTAATCGGGGGATCGCGCGAGGAAAACGCCCATAAATAATTTATAAGAATTGGCCGTGAAGCACGGATAAAACGTACACTATGTACCAGAGGGGTGACCTTAACTGAGCGGATAATGATTTATTTTCGTTTCGCGGGAATCGGATAACGTAGGCAGATAGGAAAGTTAACTATAATTCCATTATATTTATCTGTAGACTAACGCTCTGTCGAGAAGCGAATAGTGATTCATTTTCGTTTCGCGGGAGTCGGATAACGTAGGCAGATAGGAAATTTAACTATAATTCCATTATATTTATCTGTAGACTGACGCTCTATCGAGGAGCGAATAATGATTCATTTTCGTTTCGCGGGAGTCGAATAACGTAGGCGGGTAGAGAAGTTAACTATAATTCTATTATATTTATCTGTAGACTAACGCTCTTCAGGCTTTTACAACAGATAGGTAATTGTGCAATGACGGTATATACAGTTAGGAAAGAGATAACGATAACGTGTAAGCATATTAATGGCACGACAAGAAAATAATATACTCGAATATAGATACAATATATTAACTATGTAATCACTACAAACCTGTCCGACGTTAGCGTAGTTTCAACAGGACGGGTAACGTGTATACGATTGGCTATTCTAGCTCAGATTTCGCCGGGTTTGGTAGTAATAACCACAAAACATAATTGGAACAAGTGTATCTAGATAAGAATATTGTAAATAAAATAATATGAATTTGCGGCCCATATACACATGAAATAAAAGGATAAAGCGTATGGGGATCTTATAGATGGATGGATAAATGAAACAAATATATATAGGAGTAAATGCAAGTAAAAAGCAAGCATATAAGTACCAAAAACATAGGAGAACATAGTGTGATAGAAATTCGAAGACGGGAGGAACAATAATGTGAAGTGGAACGGATATAGCAAGAGCATGTAATAATGATAAACGTACAAATACAGACAACTACTTGAGACCGATTCGACAGATACTAGCAATCTTTCAACACACCTCTAAGAACATGGTGAGCGGTATATAGTTATCAGCGGAGGCGTCCAGTGCCTTGGCAATAAATGAGCACTGAATTAATCCGACGCCTTGCCTGCGGCACTGGAGGTTTATTTACTTATTTGTTTTATTTGTTTTCATTTATTGGGTTTCTTACAGCCATATAATTAATCAATCTTTGAAGAAAAGACAATAATTGATGCACAGAGTTTTGGGCCAATTACGCGAAAACACATACATACAATCGATAAAAGAATAATAAAAACATGTCCAATAGTGGGTTGTGTGAGTGTGTATCTGTGTGTTTATTTATTTGTTTATTTATTTTGTTTTGGGGAAAAAAATTAAAAGCAAAACGATCTTAAAAATCTTCCACTGAATTTAAAAATTTAATTTAACTTACATTAATAGTTTATTGTGTTATAGCGAATAGTACTCTTCCAGTATTATATTGTTCGAGAATATTCACTGTCTATGTAACATAGTTATTTTGTGGATCAATCTTACTGCCAATAAAAATAATAATAAATGGTTACAAATTATGTTTAAATTCCGCAACGGAGGGAGCTAATACGTCCCTGTGCGCGGAGAGTCGCGGCCAAAAGACAGGATTCATTGGATGATTCACGAGAAAAGATCGCCCAAAATTAATTTAAAATTAGGTATAGTACCTTTGGATGATTGTTATATCTAGGTATGCAGTGTGCACGTGGTGAATATATGGAAATTGATCCCATGATATAGCGGCCAAGAAACGTTAAATTTCCGATAAAGACGAGGGAACGGGACATGATAATGGTAGATAATGAAGAAACATCAACTATGATTAGGGGAGTACCCGATAGATTGTGGTTACGGTTGATCAAACGACAATATGGACTGAACTTAGAAATTAAATATTAAAAATTAATTATCGCGCTTGTGAAGCGAGTTCAAACCGTCTGAAGCCACCAAGTCCGTCCCAAAACGGGCACAGGGATGGAGATAGAGACGGCAACAGGAGGTGGGATCAACTGACATATCCGAGTGGAGATATGGTTTTTTTTTGCCAAATTGAATCTTAGGAACAAAGATTTAGGTTTCAAGGAAAGTAGGATATTGAAAATCCTGGAAACACACGACTTAGGACCTTTGGCTGCTAGGGGGGGTTTAAAATGTCAAGACACAGCAGAAATCGGGGAGTTGGTGAACGTCTACGAGAGCGCAAAATCCGCGTCGGTTGTTTTTTTGAGTGAAAGTTACCGTCGACTTAGTGTCCCAGTGGTTATAGTGAAAATTATAGTTTGAAAGTGGTGTACGGGTAAATATACTCTTCGACATTGCTCACGTTAAAAGAAAAGGGGGGTACGGGTTTGATTTTATTTTATAAAGGGTAATTAATTTGGCATATTAGAACTTCGGAAATTACTGCGCTTTATTAAGTTGATTAGTCCGGCATATATAGAACTGATATTTGCAGATCTCCGGAAACTAGCTGTGCGTTATAAAGATACCTATTTTATGCTAAACACGCGGGAAATTGTTAATAAATCTTGTAAAAATACCTATCTTATGCTAAATACGCGAGGTCCTGTTAAAAGAGTTTTAACTCAGAGTACGGGTTTGATTTTATTTTATAAAGGTAATTAATCTGGCATGTCGGAACTTCGGAAATCACTATGTTCTATAAAGTTAATTATTTTTGTCGTCTTACTAGGTTCACAGAATAATATTCGCAGAATTTCAGGAAACGGTAGAGTTCAAATTTAGTTAAATTTTCGTTTTACTAAGTATAGTATTGGCGGATCTCTGGAAACTAGCTGTGCGTTATAAAGATACCTATTTTATGCTAAACACGCGGGAAGTTGTTAAAAGATAAGGGAGTTGTTACTAACAGATTCGATTTTAAATAAGTCTTATAAAATACCTATCTTTGCTAAATACGCGAGGTCTCATTTTAATTTTTACATTTGTAAGGCATATAATATTTCGTTATATGAAATGTTTCGATTAGACCGGGTTTATTTTAGTTATCGAAAGAATATTTAGTTTATTTTAATAATTTTTTTTTGTTTATGTTTAATAGTAAGAGTCCGTTAAAATTATAGCGAATAAATTCTGGGATTAAAATACGTTTAGTGAAAAATATATAGCTGATCTCGCGGGGTATCAGGTTCAGCCCATAATAATCTAGATTTTCATTTCGTTTAAAATTATATAGAGTAATTCCGTGAGAATCGGGGCTTATTTACAATTTTACAGATGTATGAAATTTCATTATTCTAAAAAATTATATAAAATAATCTCGTGGGGGTCGGGGTTTATTTACGGTTTTACAGAAGTACAAGTTTCACTATTTTATAAAGTATATAAAATTGCTTCCGTTCGGCCCGGGTTATCTTATATTATATAGGAAAACATAGGTCCCGCGCTATTAAAACATATAAAAACGTTTCATGTGGCCGGGATTATTACGCGCGTTGGGGAAAGTCTATAAGGTAAAAATATGTTTAATTTGATTCGGGTTATTTTATATTTTATGAAAGATATTTGCCTCGCGGACTTAAACTATGAAAAATGTTTCAATTAGTTCTGGTTATACTTTAGGAGTGATGTAAACTTCGCGGTTGTATAATTTGGGTTACTTTGTATTGTACGAAAACGTAAATCTCGCGTATAAAAACGTGTATAAAAAAAAACGTATATCATGTATTCAAACATATAAAAACTTCTAGTACATTGTTTCGTTAGACCGGGGTTGTATTATACTTATAAAGATGTTATAGGGCCTCGTTATATTGAAAATATATAAAAACCGCCTGGGGCCGGGTCTTCTTATTTATAAACTATATAAGATTTCGTTACATTTAGTTATATAAAATGCTATCGTTCGGGAATTCGCGTTTCATTCTAAGCATATATAAATACAGGGTCCCGGTTTTGAGCAATGTTAGTGTTTCGTTTAGAATTCGCGCCTTCATTTAATAAATATGAAACATGTAGATTTCAATCAGAACTATTTTAAAATGATTCGTTTAGAAATTCGCGTCTTGTATTATAAATGTGAAAATTATAGTATTCGTTTTGAGCTAAAACGTGTGAACATAGAAACACTACAGCTTTGACCGCTATTTTGTTTACTATGCCTAGGACATTCTTTCGGTGTATTAGGCTTGATGGTAAAATTTAAACTCTTACTCTGTTTAAAATATACGTAGTGTCTCCGCCTAGATTGGCTTCACGATATACTTTATGAAATTTGTAAGTTCCGCTGTCCTAAAATTATATAAAATTACCTTCGTTTAGATCGGGTTATATCATATTCCTCGTGGAACGCGTAAACCTCGTTGTCCTGAAACTAAATAAGGATGTTTCATCTAGACCGGGTTCATTTTACATTTTAGGAAGAATATAAGTCCCGCGTCTTTCACTACATAAAATGGATTTGGTAAGATTGGGGTTGTTTATACTTGTAGAAATTACAGAATCCCGTTATTCCTAAACTATATTAAAATGATAAATTATATTAAAATGATTTAAACTATATTAAAATTTGCCGGAGAGTGGATATCAAATATTCGAGATGATAATAAAATTTTTATTTTTTTTTTTTATTTATTTGTTTACGCCCATTAGGCTTTTACATAAAGAGTATAAAATAAATTTCAAAAGCACATACATTAAAAGTTTCAGGAATAGCACCAAATCATGAGTATAAAAATTAAAAATGTAGAGTAGGTAACGAGCAGCAATGCGTATAGGCTTTTACATGAAAAAAATATATCATAAAATTAAAAGAACATACATTAAACAATATAAATTACAAGTAGCAAATTATTAAAAGTACCGGAATAGCACCAAAACATGAGTACAGAAATTAAAAATATAAAGTACAAAGCGGCAATGTGTACGAAAAATATATATTACCCACCATTACATATTAACAGCTGAAGTCAGTAACGAAGCAGTATTGCCTCTTTAAGTGTAAACTTTACTTTCTCCAGACTGTCGACGAAGATGTCAATCATGCAACCATATTCATCATTACATTATATTAAGAATAAAATAATTTTACTATCAATGCACAAACTTGGCAATGAACTACCTACATATGTCGACATTTTAAATCCATCTCTCTCAAAATTTAAAAAATCATTATATGATCATTTCTTTTCAAAATATTAAATTTTATATAATGTCTTAAATTTTTTATATATATAGTTGGCTATTCAAATTTAATATTGCTATATTATCGGTGAGTAAAAATTTCTGAGATCACTACTTTACACTTTTGCATATATACTTTTTTACATATATGTCTAACCTCATTATGTTTAAACTATGTATATATATACTTTTTACATTTATACCCTTTATTTTTCTTTTACATTTAATCGTTTGTTGTATTTTAATTATGTATAAACCTGCTACTTTACACTTTTGCATATATACCTTTTTTTTTACATACATGTCTAACCTCATTATTTTTAAACTATGTATATATACTTTTTTACATTTATACCCTTTATTTTTCTTTTACATTTAATCGTTTGTTGTATTTTAATTATGTATAAACCTGTTGTAAAAGGCTATTAAGCCGTGTAATTAATTAATAATAATAATAATAATAATAATAATAATAATAATAATAATAA